>PVJH01009864.1:0-76692 GCA_004026705.1 Nesogale talazaci | reverse complement strand
TTAGTTGATGTTTCACTTAGATGACTGTTTGTTTAAAAACAAACCTTTAAAACCCCAGACACTATTCTATCTGGTTACTAGGCACCACCTAATAATTCCACAGCAAAAAATGGACATATCTTCTGTGTATTCTGCATGAGTGTGAGTATAAAGCAGGACCGTGTTGTAAGAACTAATTGTTCTTAGATTAGATCTAGGATTAATTGTGAAACCAAAATCCATTCCTGGACCTATGCTTTTTATCTGCCTCTGGCTCCATTTAGAGAGCTCTTTGTTAATTTATGGCAGAGAATCATATTGATCATTTCTCCAGAGCAAAAAGGTCATCTGTTTATAGTGCGATTGATTAGCCCATGCTATTAATTATTCAAACACTGTTGAGAAAGTTAGATCAAACCAGTCTAGGCTAACAAATCCATACATGGCTAGAAGCTATTTACACAAACAATAGGATTTGGTTGACAGGCAAAATTTACAATAATATTCACTGACAGTGTCAATCACAGGTCTGCCAGAGTAATACATTTCATAATACAGTAAGTAGAGCATTGTTGTACTAAGTCAATGTTGGTCTGCCTAAAGACAATTCAATACTCTTAGTATAACTGCCTTCTCTTTCTTCATACACCGTGTAATTTCATTCTTAAGCCTTCATGTTACAGGTGTGTTTGAGGTAAAATCTAGTTCACATAGTGGAGTTTCCACATCGGATCCTCCTTCTATAGTCTGTGAAGTGTTGTGCACTTGAAGATGCAGGACTCAATGCCCCAGTGTTCTATGTCAAAAGACCTGGATCCCCAGGAGGTGTTTACAGACTGTCCAATGTTGTTAATTGCAGTATGTGAATATTACCTGGCATAATGCTCTCTTAGGTCCTTAAAAGGATTTTTAGTCATTTTTAAGCACAAGGAATCTTGTCTTCCAACAAACGTGTCTTCTTCCAGATGTGTCTCATCAGTTTCAGAGATACTGCTCATCAATATCCCTCTTTCTTCTGGTAGGAATGTCTGCCAGTCCGGGGTGACCTCATCATAACTTTACATGGCAGTGGTTTTCCTCCTCTCTCCCTTCCTTGACAATATGATCTCAGCTGATGAGAGGACCCTTCTGCCCACATGAGCTTCAAGATACACACCTAGAGAGGATGGTGCCTGGTTGCTTGACATCAATCAGACTTTCTACCAAGCTGGCTGTTTTGGCCAGTGGCCTGGATGTCCTGCAGTTCTGAGTCTGCACTCATCCTTTTTCCTTGTCCCTATGTGGATTCATACAGTTTTGTTCTTTTGTGATTGACTGACTTCACTCAGCTTAATAGTTTCTGGATACCTCCATGTCATTAGGTGTTTCATGGTTTCGTAGATTTTTTTTAAGAGATGTGTAGTATTCCATTGTGTGCATGTACCAACATCTCTTTATTGATTCTTCTCATGATAGAAGTTTGGGTGGTTTCAAACTTATTCCTATTGTGAATTGTGCTGCAATGAACACGAGAGAGCATACATCTGTTCGTGATCTGTCTCTTACATCTGTATCTATGCCCTGCAGTGGTATTGCTGGGTCATAGGGTATTTCTATTCCCGTCATTTTTAGGAATTGCCACTTTGCATTCCACAGCAGTTGTACCTATCGACAAACCCACCAGCACTGTATATGAGTTCCAGTCTCCTAACATACTCTCCAGCATTTATTGTCCTTTTATTTGTTAATGGGCAATGCTCATGAGCATTACATGATATCTTGTCATTTTTTTACTTGCATTTTCTAGGTGGCTAGTGAATTAGGATCTTTCCTCGTGTGTTTGTTAGCCATTTCGGTGTCATCCTTTGTAAATGATCTATTTCGGTCCCCAGTCCACCCCTTAAGTACGTTATTTATTTTCTTCCTTGTTGTAGGCTCATAGAATTCTGTAGAGTTTAGCACTTAGTCTTTTGTCCATTATGTCATTGCTAAATATCTTTTTGCATTTTGTTGGCTCTTTAACTGTTTTCATGAAATCTTTTAATGTACACAAGTGCCTTCTTTCAAAAGGTTCCATCCATCTATCTTACCCGTCCATCTATCTATCTTAACACACACTTATGTGTGTGTTAGTCCAAGCAGACTAGAGAAACAAATTCATAAACATGCATATGTATATAAGGGAGAGGTTTATATACAAGAAGAGTAGAATGTTGAGAAAACATCCCAGCCCAGTCAAGTCCAAGACCATAAGTATGATATTAGCTCATATGTCCAATACCAATCCATAAGGCCTCTTCAGACTCACAAAGCACATGTCTTGAAGCCAGGACAATCCCAGGTCAGTGGGTGCAGTCTTGTGTATTCATGGTGGTAGAAGCATCTCAACATTGGCAGAGGCTTATCTGTAGCTTCGCAAATATCTTAGCACCAGCAGGAGTCTCTGGGTGGCTTTTCTAGCTTCAGAGGTCTGGTTCCATCAGTGTGAGTCCATGTGGGTTCTCCTCTGAGAGGTCTCGCAGGGAGCCAACCGTCTGTCTTGTCAGCTGCAATGTCTCCCAAGAGCTGAGCTGATAGTCTCTCACCTTCGTGGAAGAAATATTGCGAGATTCCCCAGAATGCTCAAAGAAAACCAGGCCCACACAGGTCTCCTAGACTCTCTCCAGATTGACGGACTAGACTCTATGCCTATACTCCCAATCATGAAATCGATACCAAAGTACATGATTGTCACAGGTGTTTCCTTTTTTGTAGTTCATGTACGCCCTGCACTATGGCCCTTAGATTTGTCCCAGTTTTTTCACTGACGCTCCTGGTAGCTTTGTGCTTTTCACTGAGGTCTTTGACTCACCTTGAGCTCTCTTTTTGCTTGGGATTAGGTATGGCTCTTGTTTCATTCTTCTTCATCTGGATATCCAGGTTTTCCAGCACTGTTTATTGAAGTGGACATGCCTTCCCTATGTAATACTGATTGTGTCTTTGCCCCAAATGAATGGTCTGTAGGCAGATTCTGCCCTGTTCCATTGGTCTATGTATCTATTATTAGTATAGAACCAGACTGTTTTTGACAACCGTGGCTGTGCAGTAGGTTTGGGGGTCAGGGAGTGCAAACTCACCTACTCTATTCTTCTTTTTGAGAAGTTATTTGCTCATACTGGGCTACTTACCCACCACTCGCAATATGAAATTAGTAATTTTTTCCCCATTTTTGTAAAGAACAATTTTGGGATTTTGTGTTAGCCTAGGTAAACTAGAGGAACAAATTTCATAGACACGCATGTGGATATAAGGAAATGTTTTATATACAAAAGGAACATGACACTAAGAAGGCATTCCAATCCAGTCCAGTACAAAGTCATAAGTCCAATATTAACCCATATGTCCAAAATCGTCTACAAAGTCTCCTTCTGACTCACAAAGTCACAAAGTCACAAAGTGCAGAATTCTGGCACTGGCAGGGGTCTCCCCATGGCTCCTTGCTTCCAGGGCTCAGGGTCCATCAACAGTATGCCTCTCCAGCTTCAGAGGTCTGGCTCCATCATGGCAAAGCCATGTGGTCTCTCCGCCAGCTCTTCCAGCTTCTCGGACGCTGCCAGCTTGTCTTTTCCATGACTCATCGCCTCTGAGACTAACTCCCAACAACTGGGGAAGATAGCTTCTCATCTTCACGAGGGAAATATCGCGAGATTTCCCAGAAGTCTCAGGAGAAAGCCATGCCCACATAGAGGCCTCCTTGGCTACTCACTGACTATCTCCAGATTAACAGGCTAGACTCCACCCCTACATTTCAATCATAAAATTAACATAAGCACATGACTGGCACAGGTTTGGATTGGAATTGCATTGAATTTGTAGATTGTCTTAGGTAGTATTGACATTTTGACAATATTGAGTTGTTTTATCCATGAACACAGGATTATATTCCATTTTTGTAGGTCTCCTTTGTTTTCTTTTAATAGCATACTGTTGTTTATACCTGTTCTTTGTACAGGTCTTTTGTTTTGGGGGTTAGATTTATTTCTAATTTTTTCAACTTTTGTGGGACTAGTGTGAATGGTATTATTGTCTTGATGTCTGTTTAGGAATTCTCATCCCTAGTGTTAGACTAGAAACACACGTTCAGAGGCACTGATATATGTGTACGAAAAAGCCTTGTTTCAAGACTTGTATTGAGAAAACTGCTCAGCCAAGTGTAACTCAAGTCCATAAATTCAACAGCAGTCTCTAAGTCCCCCTTCAGACTTATGCAGTCACATACAATGATGCAAAATACAGTAATATCACAGGCTGGTGGGTACAAAGTCAGGTGGATCCCATGGCAGTAGACACATCTCCACGACTCTGGCAGCAACCAGGGTCTGCCAGCAGAAAAGTAAAGGCTTCTCAGGATGAGAAGGTCAGTCCCAAAAGGAGTCACCATCACACCATGACCTTATTAACAAGTTAAACTCCACCCCTTTTATATATATACCTCCACACTTTTATATATCTTCAAAATGACATGAAATTATGTAAGTGCCACACCAAGTATATAGGAATCTAATTGATTTTTGTTTATTAATCTTGTATGCTGCTACATTACTACATTTAACTGTTTTCAACAATCTTAGTGTGGATGGTTTGGAGTTCTCCTTATAGAACATGATATTACCTGCAAATAACCAGTTTCACTTCTTTGTGCAGCTGTACTCCCTGAATTTCTTGTTGTTGTTTTATGGTTCTGGGTAGGATGTCCAGGGCAATGTTGAATAAGAGTGGGGATAAAGTACATCCTTATAATGTTCCCTTATGCAGGGCATATTTTCAGCTTTTTTCCCCATTACGTAAATCTGACGTATTTCCCATACGAAAATCCCATACATAAATTACATAAATCTGATTTATTTCCCATAAATCTGACCTTTATTACATTGAGGAATTTCCCTTCTACTTCTGTCTTATTAAATGCTTTTATTAGCCTAGGATATTGTCAACTGCTTTTTCTGCATTAATTGATATGTTCATATGGTTCTTATCCTTTATCTTGTTTATGTGGTGGATTATATTCATTATTCTTTTAAAGTTCAACCATCCTTAAATCCCATTGGGTCATGATGTATTACCATTTTATACATACATACATATATATACATATACATATATGTTGTTGAATTCTTTTGATAAGGTTTTTGTTGAAAATTTTGTATGCTTTTATGTTCATAGGGGATGCTGGTCTGTAGGTTTCTATCTTTGAGTGGTCTTGTCGGTTTGGGTGTCATGATTATGCTGACTTCATAGAGTGAATTCAGGAGTTTGCTGTCCCTTTCTATATTCTGGAATAATTTGTGCAGAATTGGCGTCAACTCTTCTCTGTATACTTTGTAGCATTCTCCTGTGAAGCTATCTGGTCCTGGACTTTTTTTGGTTAGCAGTTTCTTGAAAACCTGGTCTATTTCTTCTTTTGCTTTTGATCTGTATTTCTAGGTATTTCTCCATGTGTCTACGTTATCAAATTTTCAAAATACTGTTATTCTCTTTATTTCATTTGAGTCCATTGTGATATCACCTGCTTCCTCTAATTCTTTCTTTTCCTTGGTTAAGATTGCTCGCAGTTTGTCAATTTTATTCTTCTTTATGAATAAATAATTTCTTGCTTTGTTTTTTTTGCCCTCGTTTTTCTGTTTTCCAGCTAATTTATTTCTGTTCTAATTTTTATGATTTATTTTCTCCTGTTGTTGGGTTTATGGTTCTGACTCTGTTCTAATCATTGAAGGCATAGTGTTAAAGTGTTGAAAATTATTTTTTCCTCTTTTATGTGTTCATTAATTGTACAAACTGATACCTCTGCTGTGTCCCATAGATTTTGGTGTGTTGTTTTATCATTTTCATTTGTTTCTAGGAACCACTTAATTTCACCTCTTCTACCCAGAGTTGGTTGTTGTTGCTGTTTTTGAGTCAGGTGTTTTTGACTTTCAGTCTTTATTTTTCAGTCTTTCTTTTGTTGATTTCCAATTTTTTGACACTGTACTCAGAAAAGATGGTTTGCATTATCTCTATGTGTTTGAATTTTTCAAGGCTTGCTTTATGACTTAGAATGTGGTCTATTTTAGAATATGGAGAAGAACGTGGGTGTTATGGGTTTTTTTTTTTTTTTGCTGTTGGTTGAAGAACTCTTTAAGTATCTAGGAGGTTGAGGTGTTTCAGTGTGCTTTTCAGCTCATTGATTTTTATTTATTTATTTTTAATTGATCTGTTTCTTTGAGAGTGGTGTATTAAAGGCTCCTACTATTATCATCAACCTAGTGACTTCTCTTGTTCTTCTGATCTTTTGATTAGTATGTAATGCTCATTCTTATTTCTCATTATGTTATTTAATTGAAGTATATTATGTTGGGGGTCAATACTGCCACTTGTAAACTATTGGCAATGTTTGTCATCCTTTTCTTCTCAGTCTATTTTTGTCTGTGAGTTTGAGGTGTGCCTTTTGAAGACAGCATATTGTTTGTTCTTTTTCCATTTCAGTCTGTTACTCCTTTTCTTTTGTGCACTTAGTCGATTGACATTCCATGTAGTTATTTACAAAAGGAGATTGTTAATATCATCTTTTATTAATGAAAACAGCCACTTATTAAAAAGCATTATATTCTTTAAGGTATGAGATTGCTTTGGTTGTATATATTAATCTCAATTATAGACCCAAAGAGGAACAACAAATATCACCTGTTTTGTGGGATTTTGCATATTGCATCTGCTTTGAATTTGCCATCACTAATTTATTTCACTATGTTTGGCCCTTAAAATATAGTATTTTAAAATCTTTGTCAATGTTTTAAAAATACATGTCCAAAATATAAAAGCCAGAAATGAACACTTTAAGTACTAAGACATAGTTCCTTCTTTTGGATTTTAATGGAAGAAAGATGAGATTATTTGTTTCTGTTAAGATTCACCACCCTGGAAATTCTATATAGGGTCACTATGAATCGAAACCATACTGTTTTTTTTATTTTTTATTTTTCAGCCTTTGATATTAAAGCACGTATTTACAGAGAATAATATTTAATTTTTCAAATATTTCACTAGGCTTCTTTCTTTTACTCCCCTTTCTAATTCTCTGTCCTCTTTCCATTTTTATGTTCTGAAAATACTTATAAAATGCAAATACCTGATCAGAAGATTTGGTTAAGAAATGTCTGAGCTTAAACTAGCACTTTAGTATGAGTGCTAGCTGCTTAACAAGTCAAGGATGTGAGGAGCTATGAATAAAGAGAGAACATTTTGCCATGAATTATTCAGCTAACCATGGGATGCTGTTATCTCCACTTCAGTAGCTTTTAATTGCACAAGTAAGAATTCTGCTTATCTGGCATTCAATTTGATGCCATAGTGCAGCTTGCCCAAGCAGGTTGGGATGAAGGAAGTGAGAATGTCATCAGACAAGCAGCTGCCAATCACTAATGCATTAAGGGAGATGACTCAGAACTGTGGCAGAGTGATGGAAGACATAGTCCAGACAATGACAATGTAAGACCATGTGCAAATATGCAACACAAGATTATGTTTATTGTTTGTTCTTGGTTGACACTGCTGAATATGGAGTGAACAGCAGTATTGCATATGCTTCCTAAAATGACTATATTCTTTTGTTAGAGACAAAGAAATGGTTAACTTCCGGCACAGAGATAGTACATTTCCCTTATGCCTGCTTTACCAAACATTTGCTATTATTTAATTTTGAGGGGAATTTTAACCCAATCATGGGAAGCCGATTATCTCCCCCCTCCCCCGCCCCCCCAAAAAAAAATCTGTTTAAGGCAGGTCTCTCAATCATGTGCAACACTTGTTTTATTTTTAACACTTTTTGGTTTACAAGTCACATAATATACAATTCATTAGTTCAATCAGATTAAGAAGAGTTGTACAAGGTCAAGCCTTTTTCTGCAACTTTTTCTTATTCCAAAATGCAAAAGAAGATCATTTTATCACCCATCCTTCCAATTTTCTACAAAATAAACTTGTAAAATATTACTATCTTTTAAAAGGTGCAAGATATGTAATGCCTCTGCACTGGGCAATTTGGGTTTGTGGTCCTCTTTCTGAGAGCAGGATTAGACGTGAGGCCAATGAGTGGAGAATGACTCTACCTGGACATCTGATGGTGAGTGAGCCAGAAGAGTTCTGTGAGTAAGCATATCACATTCTGGTCATTTCACTGAGCATCCCAAGTGAGAGCAGAAATATCATGTTCTGGGAGAAGAGCTGAATACCTCCCCCAGAACAGAGAATTTCTGTGGTGAGGATCCCTCTCCACCCTAAGTTCTGGCCCAGAGTGGAGAATTCTGCCAAAGAGTTAAGAGATTGGAATAATCAGAAAATAATTACACAAAAATAGGAGAAGGAATCTTTGGTTCCAGTGAGTATAGACATAGGAGAAACAGGAGCAGAATAAACCAGTGTCTGCTGTGTAAGAAGTGAGAACAACAGATCTCGGGAAGGACTTTCCGCATTGGCTCTGTCGGGAAGATACTTGCCTTCGCATCTATTCTTCCTTATTTCCCTGGGGAACTGGTTCAGCATCTATCATTAATCTGCTTCTTTAGCATCTTGTCAAAGATTGACTCAAGCTATACTAATCCTGTTTCATCAGCATAATAAAAACAACCCACTTTCAAATTTATAATCATAGGTTTAGAATTTGAATTTGAAAAAAAAATTTGTGGAACATAATTTAATCAATAGCAATTCACGCTTTGGCTAAACAGAGCAATTTGCAATTCTCTTGTTTGAAAAACAAAGGGTCTTGTTGGTATAGTGGTTACTCTAGTACTGCATTACTAATTACAAGATCAGCAGCTCAAAAGCACCAACCACTCCAAGAGAGAAAGGTATGGCTTTCTACTCCTGTGAAAAACTAATCTGGAAAACTCAGTAATATTTCTACTCTGTCCTATAATGTCTCTATGAGCCCAATATCATCTTGATAATAGTGTGTTTGGTTTTGGATGGTTTGAAAGACAAAACAGTCATTTAAAAACAAAATAGGCAACTTTTTCATTGCTGAATGAACTTTAATAGCATACGCTTTTTTTCAAAAATGTAAATATCACTATTTTAATAAATATATTCTTATTTCCTTGGGATCATATGTTGTGATCTTTTAATACTAGATTCTACCACAGTGCCTAATAGAAGTTGTCGATATTGGCTTTAATTAATTAAATTAAATATTTATACTAAGGCATATATGACAATAGGAAAAAGAAGAAATCTGGCAGTAGCATTAAAGTTACACAAATATGTCCATCCAAATAACTTTTGTAAAGTCTGAAGTAGCAAAAGTAAATATAAATGGATTGTGAGTATATAGATAACATTGCTCTAAAATGAGAAGCTTGGTCATCTTGGAGGCCTCGTGCAGGAAATCTTGCCATCGTTCTTAATCATGGATAACACTAGAAAATGTAAACCACCTTTTGAGTATTTGCTTTACTGGATATATGAGGTTTTGCTATTCATCTAAGGGATTATATTATAGATTTGAAGAGCTATGAGGAACTCTGGCTTCTTTCTCTTTAATATATTGACTGCATGTAAGTATCATTGTTTTCAACAGCAAAAGGTAACTATTCAGTGTCTGAAAATGTTAGCTTTTCCCTAGACCTTTGCTATATTTATAACTTTTTTCTCTTAGATATATTTTAATAACTTTTACTTATACACTTAATAAATATAGTTTTGTTGAGATATATTTAGTATATCACAGAATTAAATTGTTCAATCTTATTAGGAAGCTTTGTGTATTCATTAACACAATCCACTTCAGAATTTTTCTTCCTTCTTGTACCTGTTGACTTCCCATCACTCACTAACACATCTTGTTATCTGTGCCCCCACTCCTGTCTGAATTTGCTAAATTAGATAGCTCCATTCTAATATTACTTTGACAATTTTTCCAATCCAGTAATCCAGTACAGCAATCTCTAGCGCAATACTGGTTCTGTGGAACCAAGGTACTGTACCCAGTTAGCTATAATGAAATAGAACTGATGTTAACACCAAGACACAAGGGTCAATGCACAATTAGCACAGAAAACCAGGCTTTTATGATGGTAAAAGTACTATGTATAGAACTTAGTATGGCTTTTATTTTTGTGTAATCTATGTTTTAGACCAGGTTATTAAAAAATTTCTCTCTGAAACTTGAGGAGTCAATTTATTAGGCTTTACAGGTCAATGGTCTCTGACATGACAGCACACACAATAATAGTTGCCACTGTGTTAGAACAGACAGCAACAAGCAATGAAGGAATTTTCCAGCAGTTTGTAGTTTGCCAACCTTGCCTTTAGGAAATTGGGTCTTTAGACATAGTATTCTATAAAATTCTTTAATATTTAAATCATTTCATTGGGGGCTCATACAACTGTTATCACAACCCATCCATCCATACATTGCGACAACCCATTCATCCATACATTTGCTGCCACCATCCTTTAATGAAGCAGAGTTGACATGATGGCAGTGGGACTTGTGGTCCAATAGAACCTGGGTGAGGTTAAAAATACCTGTATTAAAATCCAACTTCCCACTGGTAAGCCCTGACCCATAGTTGCATCATGTGTCAGAGTAGGACTCTGCTCCCCTGGGTGGAGTGATTGATTTCTCAACACTCGATCACCAGGCCTTTCCTCTGAGGCACTGCTAGGTGGACTTGAATCTCCAACCTGTTTATATCACCTAGGGACTCTTCCTCTCTCTTACAAAGACATTAAAGGCAAAAGAAAATAGAACCTATAAGATACACTGTTATTGCATCAATTCTGACTCACAACATAGCAGCCCCATGCTATGGGTTTCTGAAGATGTCATTCTCTTTTATTTTTTTAAATATAGATTTTATTAGGGGCTCTTAGAACATTCAATACATTGTTCATATTATGCATACTTGTGCACATGTTGCCACATTCAACTACAAACATTTTCTTCTTGAACCCTTCCAGCATAAGCTCCTCTTTTCTTCTTTCCTCTTGTTCTTTAGTTTTTTAAATTCCAATTCCCCATATATTCCCTCCCCCATCCTCTCCCATGAACTTACAATAATTTACAAATTGTTATTACCTCTTTATATCGTATGAAGAGGTAATGTGCCACTTCACTCACACACCCCTCCCCATTGTCTGCACCCCAGAGAGGAGGTCACATGTAGATCCCAGAAATTTGTTCCCCCTTTCTACTCCACCATCCCTCCACCCTCCCAGTGCCACCACTCCCCACTAGTCCCAAGAGATCATCTATCCTAAATTCCCATGTTTCTGACTTCAATGTACAACCTCTGGTCTAGTCGAATCTGTCTGGCAGAATTGGGATCATGATAGTTGGTGGGAGGAAGCATTTGAGAACCAGAGGAAAGTTGCATATTTCATTGCTACTACACTGAACCTAGACTGGCTCATCTCCTCACTGCAACCCCTCTGTAAGAGGATGTCGCTTCACTTATTGATGGGCTTTGGATCCCCAATATGAACTCCCCCTCGTTTATAATGATATAATTTTTAGGTCTTTGATGCTTGATACTGGATCCCTTTGAGACCTCATTGTCACATAGGCTATTGTACTTCATCCATGTGGGTTTGCTTCTTAGCTAGTTGGCCACTTATTTACCTTCAAGTCTTTAAAACCCCAGACACACATCTTTTGATAGCCGGGCACTATCAGCTTTCTTCACCACATATGCTAATTTGCATATTTGTCGTCAGCGATCATATCAGGAAAGTGATCATGTAATGTTATGATTATTAGTTCTTGAAACCTGATAATTGATCCCTTTGCCATCTCTTGGTCCCATAAGCTAGTGTGCTTCTTCTATGTGGGCTTTGTTGCTTCTGAGCCAGATGGCCACTTGTTTACTATCAAGCCTTTAAGGCCCCAGACGTACATGTTTTGATAGCCAGGCACCATCAGCTTTCTTCACCACATTTGCTTATGCACACATTTGTTTTCTGTGATTGTGTCAGGGAGCTGCCATCATGGAATGCCAATTTGTTCTTGCACTGAAGAAGTACCTGATAGCAGCCCAATGCCCATCTTCTGTCCTAATTCTAAGTCTATAAGTGTATGGAGATTGATCTATTTCCCCATCGTCATATGAATATATGCACCTATGTATATGTCTGCGTTTAACCTCTATAAATGCCCCTTACTCCCCCATTCTTTTCTCTATTTCCCTATACCTCCTTCCATCCCACCATCGTGCTCAAACTCCATTTGGGTTTCACTGTTTTCTCTCTATATGGAATTCTTATAATAATAATAGTAAATCATGACAATATTTTCCTTATACAGATAAGCAGCCGTCGCTGTTGTTAGATGCCGTCCTGTCTCTGAGCGAACCTACATGTGACAGAATGAATCCCTGCTCATCCTGTGCCCTCCCCCCAGTTAGGCTTATGGCTGATCACATCGCTGCATCCATATGATAGTCCATCTTGTTGAGGGGTTTTCCCTTTTCACTGTCCCTCAGCCTTAGAGACCCTAACAATCTGTGTATGTCACCCAAGTTCTTAAAGCACCAGAACACAAATCCAGCCCACTTGGTTTTAAAGCCTGCATTTTTAACAGTACCCTGGTATTGCAAGAGTTAAGTGCTTGGCTGCTAACCAGGTTCATGGTTCAATTCCACGCTACACTTCTGTGGAAGACCTCTAGGAGTACTTTCAAGAAAATGACAGCCATTAAAATGTAGGGAGGCAGTTCTGTACTGTTACATAAGATTTGTATAGCTAGGTGTCTAACAAAAATAAGAGAAGCTCACTTATATACCAATAATGGACACAATGATAGTGTGTCCAATGGATACATTGACAATGTGACTATGATGTACCAAACGACTTACTTCTATTATACCAGCTAACATAAAAGATTCCCAGGAGCCAAGTTTAAGAAAAAAAAACATAAGAATTTTTTATTATTAAATAATTGTATATTATTATTGAAATTAATGTTTTCCATTTAATTCAGTCACTGAAATAACTAAATCATTTTAAAATATAACCTTAATGTTCTTAGGAGTATATAAAAGATCACGTGTGTTTAAAGAGCTCCTGAATTCTTGACGGTGTTATGAGATTTGTAATGCTTATTTTATACTCTGCTCCGTTACTTTGATTATAACTTAGTTTCCATTCACTTGATTTTTATGAGTAGTAATTTTATGAAGAGACAAAAAGGGTGTTAGTGATGTGCAGTTAATTAGAATTTCTAATTAAAATCATCCTGAAAGAAAGAAAACAGTCAATGCCAATTGATGAGTAATCACTAACATGCAAATTTAAGAAAACTGTAAATTGAAGTGTGCTGTGAGACTATTTTTCCCGTTGCATTGAAAAAAACAGCCTATTTAAATTACCCTAACATGAAGACAGGTAGCTGAACAAGGTGGGGTCCAGGACAACATTGGATGCGATGGATTGGCACCGGGGCTGCTACAATAATTGTGAGAAAGGCACAGAGGGAGTCCTTGTTGCCTTCTGTTGTGCCTGGGGTTGTTAAGCCAGAACCAATTTGATTCCACCTAACAACAACAACAACAGCAGCAGAAATGGGATATTTTTGACAAAGTGTACTGTTCTTACATAGTGGGGTTTCTGTAGCTGATAGCTAATCTTGATTCATTTTCTCCTCATGGCACTTTTTTTTAAACATAATTTGAGAAGCTCAAAGTTAATTCTGACGAGTAAGACTTCCCTAAACCTACAGGGAGTTTCCGGGTAGTGCAACTGATTAAAGTTCTCAGCTGCTAATAGAAAGTTTAGCAGTTCAAGTCCACCCAGAGTTGCCTGGAAAGAAAGACCTAGACATCGACTTCCCAAAAATCAGTTAGTAAAAAAAGGTGTGCATTTAATGTTATGCTTCTTAAAAGTAGTCTGTATAAAATCAAATTGACAATGTACAAATTAAAGATCAGGTGTGATTCTTAGGAGACCATCAGTTAACAAGTTAACAGCAGAACAACTTAGAAACGAAGGTAGGGAATCTATATACAAATTGAATGTCACTCAGTTATGCATGAATAAATTATTGAATGGATATATGTTATTCTGTGCATATTCTCAGTAACAAATTGCTTTCTTTGTTTTGGCTTCCAAGCCACAAAACCAAGTATGGCACGCAGTTCTACCCCGTAGTGGGGTTGTCATGAATTGCTGTCAACATTGCTGACTATTGATTGGGCTCTATCAGATGATTGGATCTTGCATTCAAGTATATATGCAAACACATGCACATTGAGGGAGGAAGTCAGCAAGGACACGTGTATACATGCATATATACATTTGTGCCATGAGAAATATGGGTAAAATACCCAGTAATGGTAATACCATTAATGCCTTGCTGATCTCCTATATTTAAGTGATAGTGAATTTTCCAATAATCTATTTAGAGCTCTTTCTTTTCAGATTCTTAGTTCAGTGCATTAGGTCTGATCCATGAGATTCTTTTGATATTGTCCATAAAATTTCCTGTGGCCTATTCTGTAGACATGGACACCCTCTTCCTTCGTCATAGTGGATGCTTAGTCTGGGAGCTCTGCTTAAATCTATTAACTTTGGGTGAGATACTTGGCATTTGAAATACCAGTGACATATGTTCAACATCACAGAAACACACAAACCAACACAGTATGACAACTTTGGACATACTGTTAGGAAAGACCTGTTTCTGGGGAATGACATTGTGCTAAGTAAAGGATCAGGGCAATGGAAAAGAGAGAGACCGTCTACAAGGTGAAAGGATACAGCGGCTGCATCAGTGGGTGCAGACTAAGAACAACTGCCAGGGCAGCATGCACAGGGCTGTGCAGGCTGGGATTCCTGCTGCTGCACACAGGGGTCTATGAGGCCAGACAGACTGGATGACTCCCAACAACAGACAGTACCAACAACAATTTACTGCCCAGGCAGTCTCAACGATCTAAATTCAAAATCGTCTTAATAACCTACACATCTTTCCTAATTGCTATATTTAGTCACTGTGTTTGTGACTGTATTAAGAAAAATAAATAATCCCTCCAAATAAAAATATTGTGTGTTTACGATTTCCAACCCACTGCCTTCAAGTAGATTCTGACTCACTGGGACCTACCGGGGAGAGTAGATGTGCTCTCTGGTTTCTGACACTGGGAACAGACGCCTTCATCTTTCTCTTGTAGACAGACTGGGGGCTTGGTGCTGACCGTGGACTTAGAAGCCTGAGGTTCAACCTGCTACGTTATTAGAGTTCCTTCTTTATAGGAGTAATCAAAATATTAAATCATCTCATTCAGGAACTGAAGTCAAATTTGGCAATATTGTTTACAAAGCATACTCACTTTTAAGCAAGTTAAATATTTACATCTACTTTTAAAATTGCTTTATTTATTGACCTATGTAATTTCAAATGGATACTTTCAACATGAAATATCCCTGAGATGCCCAGTGTTTTGACCTTTCAATTCATTCTTAAGGACTCCGTATATTGGCACTAGTTTGGGTGAATTGGTCTAAACTTTAACATTTCTGAGCAAAATGGTTTTCCTTTCCAATCTTTCAACTTTGAGTTTTAATATTAAGAAAGGGTGCTTGTGAGTATATAGCAGGATTTGAGTTTACAGATGGGAGAATTTCATTATTCAGCTTCCACTTCAGGGACAAAAAAAAATGGAAATCAAATGGGACTTAAGGATCCCTGGCTCCTGTGACAGAAGTCACAATAAATGACAAAAGGCACTGCAGACAGTTTCTTTCAAAAGTCAGGTGACAGAGTACATGGTGGTGCTACAGCACTGACTGGTCCCTTTCTGTAAAACAGTAAGTCTCCTTCCATCCATTATACTGCAAGTCTTCCCAGTTATGAACTACTCAGACATCTGCTGAGTTTAAAAATCAGGTGTTTGAGGAATCACTTGACCAGATTCTAACAATTGCACCAAAATGTTTTGTTGTTGTTGTTGTTGTTGTTTGTTTTGCTTTTGAAGTAATTGCATATCTGTATATCTTCAATTAAACAAAGGCCTGAAAGGATGGCTGAAGGAAAAAAATGTATGTATGTGTGTATGCATAATAGGTGTGCGTGTGTGTGTGCAGTCGCTGCTCCTTTCTTATCTCAGTAATATTTTGACAGCAATTTCACATATGCTATCATTTCAGTTTGCTTTTACATTTCATATTTCATATAACTCACTATGGAGAGAAGCCCCCTTTTTTAGAATGACATCAAAGCAGGAGTTTATTTTCAGGGTGGGAATTCAGATATGGTCACACATATTTTTTTTTAAGTTGGCAAGTTACCTTCTCCCTTAGGACCGATGAGAGCTCATTAAATCTAGCCCAGCCAACTGAGAATTTAGGAAATCAAATGACAGATGAAGACTTGAAATATGAACTACATATCAAATTCTGAATGAGGCAATGTAAGGAAAGGATGTTTCAATGAGTCTGAGGTGAATTTGTTTTTTAAAAGCAGGTGCTCTATATACACGGGGAAATGGAAAATCAAAGCAAAACAAACAAACCAAAAGTTGCCAACATGGGTTAAAGGAGAAGTCCCCTGATTGAGCATCAGTAGGCAGAACCAAAAAAGCCCATGCTTTCCAGTTCTGCGACCAATCAATGGGAAGATGACAGGAGAAGGTTTCCATCTAGAATTTGCTCTATTAAAACATCATACTGATTCACTCACAGTCTAAAACCCAAATGAATTTTTCCCTGTCAGTGTCATCAATAATTCATTCCAAGCAGGCATTATGTATTTCAAAGTTGAAAATGTAAAATGCTGGATATAGTAAAGGGGAGAGAAAAACTAACCAAATCTTTTATGACTTCTTAGTAGTAATCTTATATTTACATGTGAAACCACAGGCTGGTTTTCCTTGCCTGGGATTCTCATAACTATGTAAGACCATGACTTCCATGATGGGTTCAGAAAGGATGCTTGTTATTTCTATGGAGCCTTTATGTTACATTTGATAGAAAATATGTCATTTTATATTATTTTCCCAAACCTCAATATAAAGAAAATAAAAATCCTCATAGGTAGACCAATAAGAAATAACATGATAAATGGGGTTTTAAAAATTATTATTAAAATATAATTTTATTGGGATTATTAGAACTCATTGCAATCCATACATCGATTGTATCAAACATATTTGTACATATGTAGCTATCTTTCTTTTCTAGACATTTACTTTCTGTTGATCCTTGGGATAAGTTCTTTTTTCCCTCCCTCCGTACCTTGAGTGACACTTTGGCAAATTATAAATTACCATTATTTAATACCACCGTCTCCTTTCCTCTATGGTTTCTGTTGTGTAAGGTGACCAGATGTCCCACTTTTTAACAATTTCATATCCTGCAGCATTTCAATATGAAAATAAATATATTACAATACTATTTTTGCATTCTATGAACATTTTTCTTGCTCCATGTAGAACAAATTTTTAATCAAGGACCCTCCCACCCCTACACCCCCTGCCTGATCAATGGTGTCCCGCTTAAAATCTGGTCAGGTGGTAGTGATTATGTGTCAATCATTTCAATTGGTTCCCCCTTCCTCCCTTTCTCCACCTTCTCCTTCGGGTATTGACATTCCCATTCCTGTTTTTGGATTCTGTATGTCTTGAGCTCTTATATGGTGCATATATCCTGTTCTAGCCCACAGTGAAAGGTGACACTGAAATCATGATTGTGGGGGAAGAGGAAGTCTCAAGGAACCAGAGACGTTTTGTGTGTTTAATCAGTGCTTTATTGTGCCTTGGTTGACTCATTCCTTCCCTGTGATTCTTCTGTGAGGGGCTCTCCTACTGACTACAGATAGGTTTTGGTCTCTGCTCTGAACTCCTGTCCCTTGTTCTCTATAAAATGGGTTTTTTGTTTTGTTTTGTTTTGTTTTGTTTGTTCGTTATGGCCTTTGAATGCTTGTAATAGACATGTACTGGGTGCCAATTTGATTAAGAGTGTAAGGGAGGAGTCTAGCCTGTCAATTTGGAGATAACTAATGAGATCTCTGTGTGGGCATGGCTTTCTCTGAGAATTCTGGGAAATCTTGCAATATTTCCCACATGGAGATGAGAGACCATCAAATCAGTCCCTGGGAGATGAGCATGCTGATAGTCTCTGAGTCCTAGAGGAACCAGTGGAGAAGCCACATGGGCTTACCCTGATGGAACCAGATCTCTGGGGCTGGAGAAGCCACATAAAGACTCTTGCCAATGCTGAGATACTTGGGAAGTCACAGGGAGACCCCTTCCAGCGCTGAGATGTTTCTATCACCACCGGATACACAAGATTCTGCACCTACTGGCTTGTGATTGTCCTGGCATCATTGCATGTGCTTCATGAGTTGAAAGAGGACTAATAGATTGGTATCAGACATATGGGCTAAATGAGACATATGGACTTGAACTGGACTAGGTTGGGATGCTTTCTCAATGTTCCACTCCTCTTGTATATAAACCTCTCCCTTATATACATATGCATGTTTATGCATTTGTTTTTCTAGTCTACTGGGACTAACACATTATGGTACATTGAGAGTGGAATACTGGAGAAGCAAATCATAAAGATGGAGGGTGGATGTTTGCTTGACTTCTGCCTCATGATACTGTTTCTTTTTTGGCTAACAAGTTTACTGAATTGTTTTCTGGAAACAATATGGGAAGTTAAAGCTTTGATTATTTTGTTTGGATGCTGTCTTTGGTTATTCTTGTATGAAATGGCAAAAATGAATGTTGTTAATGTATATTTTGAACTTGGGAGTAAAAAAAATCACTATTTTAATCTCTCAGAAACCATGTTGCTTAAGGAAAATGGCTGACAGAGGTCAGAATGCCTGGCAGAAAGCATGGGTCTCTTTTGATGCCTTCAGAGATCCAATTCCATGTTTTTGTGTAAATAGACTAGTTTAGATAAGGATTTAGATAAGCTAAATAAGGATTCAACTTGATTGTTTTAAAAACTGAGTGTAGTATCTGATTCTACATTGTTTATGCTGATTTCTTATGCTTATTATTGTAGATATAAGGGTGTATAGAAATGTTTATTGGGAAGCATGAAGATCATGACAATAGAGAGCTTATAAACCAACTTGCTTCAAGCCATTAATTTGAACTTCTGATGGGTTTAGACCATGCCTATAAAGACATCTCTGAAGAGATTAGCCCCACAGGGTATTTGGTGTACTCAGGATATTTGGATTGTGAGAGATCTGCCTAAGGGCCAGATTGATTGATTGAAGAAAGAGGAACTCTGTTTCTTCAGAAATATTGAACTAGTGGTTTGTGCCAGCAGCAGGAATCTGGCACAATGAAGAAAACTCCTGTCTGGGACTGGATGTTTAAGGAGACCTGTGGTAGGCTGAAATGCTTGCTAGGTGACCACCTGGATGGAAAATACAATAATAAAGAGACGTGTTTATAAATTTGTTTCTCTAGTCTACCCGGATTAACACAATGCCTGTTACCTAGTCCTGATGACATCTCATGATCACACAGACTAGTGTGCTTCTTGCATTTGAGCTTCTTGCTTCTCTGCTAGATGACTGATTTTTAACTTCAACCCTTTAAAACTTCAGACCCCATATCTTTTGAAAGTCAGGAACCATTTGTTTTCTTCACCACATTTGCTTATGCACACATTTTGTCTTCAGTGATTCTGCTGGGAGGGTGAGCATCACAGAATAAAAGTTTACTAGAACAAATTATTCTTGCATTGAGGGAAGTTATGAGCAGAGGCCCAAAGTCCATCCACTACCTCAGTGTATTGCCATATAAATATATGGAATGTTTTAGTCTGGCTAGACTAGAGAAACAAATTCATAACCATGGATATGTATATAAGAGAGTTTTATATAAAACCTAATTGTACATTAAGAAAATATCTCAACCCAGTCCAATCCAAGGCCATAAGTACATGCCCATGCCTCTAATACCAATCTATAAAGTCCTCTTCTGTCTCATGAAATACATGCAATGAAGCCAAATGCAGGATGCTTACAAGGCAGTGGGTAGAAAGTCTTTGGATCCTGTGATGGTGTAAGAATCTCAGAGCTGGCAGGGGTCTTTCTATGAATTCTCTGGCTTCAGAAGTCAGGTTGCATCCATGTGTTTGTCCGGCTCAGGGTACTAGGGTAGGTCCAAGTGTTTTATCAGCCGCAATGTCTCCCAGGAAGTCAAGCAGTGAAAGAGAGTCTCTTCTGCTCCAAGGAGGAAACACTGCCAGATTTCCCAGAATCCTCAGGAGAAGACCAAGCCCACACAGAGGCCACATTGGCTATGATCTGATTGATAGGCAAGACTCCACGCCTACATTCTTAATCCTCAAATTGAAAAATGATTATAAAACTACCACAAGTACATAGGAAAATTCCTCTACTTTATGAATTTATGTACTTACATATGTATACACCTGTGCTTATACCTCCATCCATCACTTTACTTCTTTAGAATGTTTCTGTTTTCTATTACCTTCCTCCTGCCCCACTGTCACACATGCCCTACTTCCACCTCTTAGTAATTCCCCTAAGGTAAATTGCTGTTGCGCCAACTTTGTTGGTGATTTTAGTTCCCTAGTTGCTTCACTGCCTATGGTGCTGTTTGTTCACTGCTTCCTTCCCATGCTTCCTTCTCCCTTCATGTCCCTTTGGGACTATCAGTCCTGTTGCTTTCTCCTCAAGCTTGCTTTCCATGCCTATCGTATAAAAATAGAGAGACCAACAGTAACATAGACCAAACTAAAAGAAAACCAAAGATTGAAAGAGAAAACAAAACAAAAAATTATTCAATGGGACAATTTTTGAAGATGTCAAACATTTAATCATTCTTGGAATCACAACCATGGAAGCAGAAGTTAATAATTCATTGAAACATTACACTGGGTAAATCAGCTGCAAAGACTTCTTAAAGTATGTTTAAAAGGAAAAATATCACATTGAGAACTAACTGTACCTTATTCAAGTCATGGTATATTCACACAGCTCATATGTTCAAGTAAGTAGCAGCATAAGTTGAAGTACCTAAAAAGAATTGATACCTTGGATAACGGTATTGGCAAACATTACACATACTAGAAACTGCCAGAAATCTGTCTTGGGAAAAAATAGAATATGACTTAGAAACAAGGATGGTGAAGCATCATCTCACATACTTTGGACATGTTATTAGGATGAATCAGTCTCTGTTTAAGGACATTGTGCTGTGTAAAGTAGAGGGTCAGTAGAAAAGAAGACCCTGAAGACGATGGACTGACAGTATGGCGATAACAATGTGCTCAAATTTTGCAATGACTGGGAATATGGCATAGGGTTTTGTTCTCTTGAATATAGGATTGCTATGTGTTGAAAATCACCCAATAGGTCCTGATAACAACATTATTTTGTCTATAACATTAGTGTCCTTAGTTGTTTTAGAACTAAGTATCTAAGTATGTGATTGATACTGATACAGTCTGACAATGCCCATGGTCAGGGGCCTCTCACTTGGTTTAATGAATTTTTTCCACTGTCTTACCATTTTTAATATTTTTGGGAAACATTTGCTGTTGAATTGACTATAATTTATGCTACTCTTGTCTGTTTGGAAGTGGAGAAGTGCTCCATAAGCTTTTTAATAACTGGTTTTTCAAAAGGAGAACACCAGGAATCTTGTCCCAGGCATCTCTGGGAGGACTGGATCACCCGTCTTTCAGGTAACTGCTTAGTGATAATCATTTTCACTACCATAATCAGAACAAAGGAACCTGCATTTCTATTTTGCCCTGAACCACACAATCATGTTGCTAGTCTTATATATTGGAATAAAAACACAGTAAAACATCTGAAACTGTTCTTGAGGCTTTTGGCTGAGTGACTCTAAAGAGCTTGTTTTGTTAGTTATGCTGTGCTAGTCTGGGTAGACTAGGAAACAAATTCATTAACTCACATATGCAAATAAAAAAGAGGGTTTATTAAAGAGCAGTTAAATATTGAGGAAACATCCTAACCCAGTCCATTCCAAGCCCCTAAGTCTGATATAGACCAAGATATCTGATACCAATTTATAAAGTCTTCTGACTCACAAAACACATGCAATGAAGTCAAATGCAGGATGATTACAAGCCAATGAGTAGAAAGTCTTTGAATCCACTGGTGGTGGTATAAGCATCTCAGTACTCGCAAGGGTCTCTCTGTGGCTTCTTCAGCTTCAGAGGTCTGGCTGCATTCATGTACCTTGTCCGGCTTAGGGCAGTAGCATAGTTCCATGTGTTTTGTCAGCTGCAATGTCTCCAAGGAGTGAAGTAAGAGAGATAATGTCTCCTGCCTCCAAGCAGGTAGTACCAGATTTCCCAAGATTCTCAGGAGAAGACCATGCACACACAGAGGTTTTATTCTTCAGATTGACATGCTAGACTCCTCACCTACACTCTTAATTCTCAGACTGACACCAGATTAAGTAACTATCACATAGTCATTTGTTGTTGTTGTTGTTGTTTTAATAGAACATGGATCAAAACTGCCTTTCTCACAGTACTGTACCAAGGATTTAATAAAAAGTGAAACATTTAAGGAGCCTAGCACAGAGAAGCCAAAAAATAGCTTCTATTTCTGAAATCGCGTTCTGTCAGTTCCTTGGAGGTTTGTGTGAGGAACATTGTTCTAAGGAAAACCCCGAGGCCCATGGAGACAAAAAGAGCAGCAGCCTGTCATCCTGATATTGTACAATGGGTGATGGCTGATGTTGTTGTCACTGTTACACTCCAATTGTGCCTCAGTGACTTTGAACTGCTCAACTGTCTGTTAGTAATCCAGCACTTAATAATTAGCTCCAGCCAGCACCAGTGATGAGTGGACAATCAATCTCCAGTTCCGAAGTATTCTGATACCCACATTAATTCCTGGTAAACTCCATCACAGAAATCTCGAGTCAAATGCCCCCATAGAAAATTGATATTATCTGTGTCTAAATTAGTTCTTGGAGTCTTTGTTTGGTGACTTAAAACCTGACTTTGAAGTTAAAAACTTTTATTTTTAAAACAGTATTTGTGAAATATGAATATGCTTTCTTTTTCCAGGTTATTATTAGAGCAAGGATATCTGGTTATGCATTGTTTAAGCATTGCACTGCTAGTTGAAAGTTGGCATTTGAACCAGTCACTCCTCTAGAGAATGGAATGGCATCTGGTTAAAAGTACAGCTTAGAAAATACTAGAAGCATGTACTTCAGAGGACAGCACCCGAGCCCACAGCTTGAGGAGAGGGGCATGTCTGATTAGAACACACTGGAGAAACACAAAAAGATAGAGAGGGAGGAGAGGACATCCTCACCCACCAAGCCCCAAGGACAAAGTACCAGCTCAGAGCAGGCAAAGCACTGGGAGGACCATAGGACTGGCCACACCATGGGACATGATGTCCCTCACTGGACTATGATGCTGCAGGTGACAGCAATGAAGGCACAGTGTGGGAATAGTGCATAGCCTGGACCCATTAAGATGGGACGAGCTACTGAGAGCATGCAGCAGAACAGTAGGGAGAGAAGAGTGATGAAATCCCTGGGGAGTAACAAAAACAGTCTTGGGAGACAGTGTGGCCCCCCATTAAACTCAGCTGGAAAACTCTCATAAAGCCAACAAACAAACTTTGAACTATCTACAGGCTTTTCCATTCTTGTCAGTGGCTGTCCTTTTGTTATTGTTAGTTTGTTCTTGCTTTCTGCTGTTGTTATTGTTTTGTTGATTTTGACTTCCTTTGTTAATTTATTTTGGCTTTGCCTGGATTTTGCACTTATTGATAAATGTCCATCTAGATAAGATCAGCTGAATAAACAATTCAGAAAAGAAAATAAGGGGACCAATTGTTCTGGGTGGATATGGGAGAAGGGGAGGTGGGAGAAAGGAATTGGGAAGGGGACCAATATAGGGACAAGGGAATAAGAAGCAAACTAAATTCAGTGGAAGAAAGTTAGTAAAATTCATACTGGGGTTCAATCAAGGACAATGTTACAGTAATGAATTACTAAACCCGAAGGAAGTGCTAGAACTATGCACTCATATCTATATGTTAAGGATTAAGGTTGCAGATGGACATAGGGCATCAACTCAAGTATACCCTTAACACAAGGACACTTTGTTCTAACAATATGGCATTCTGTGATCCTTACCTTCCCAACACAATTGCTGAAGTAAAAATGGATGCACAAGCAAATGTAGTGAAGAAAGTTGGTGGTGCCCAGCTAAAAAAGGATATAGCATCTGGGGTCTTAAAATTTTGTAGATAAACAAGCAGCCATCTAACTCAGAAACAACAAAGCCCACATGGAAGAAGCACACTGTGGGGTATTGATAGGATCAGGTATCAGGCATGTAAGATCCAGAATAAAACCATATCCAAGGTGAATTGGGGTGGGGGGAGTGGAGTAGAGACCCAATGTCCATCTCTAGGCAATTGGACAGGCCTTCACAGAGGGGTCATAGTGAAGAGATGAGCCAGTCAGGGTGAAGTATAGCACTGATGAAACACACAACTTTCCTCTAGCTCTTTGGTGCTTCCTTCCCCCAACTATCATGATCTCAATTCTACTGTACAAATCAAATTAGAGAATTCACTCTGCTACAGATAAGAGTCCACAACACAGGGAATCCAGGATATATAAACCCCTCAGGGCCAACAATAAGAGTAGAGATAACAGGAGGAGTAGGGGAGGGTGGGAAGAGAAAGGGGGCATCAAGCACCAGGATTGCTCTTCAACCCCCTCCCAGGAGGATGAACAATGGAAACATGGGTGAGGGGAAATGGGAGGATGAGGTAAGGTATGGGAAAAATAATCTTTTACTTATCAAAGGCTCATGAGAGAGTGTGGGCAGGGAAGGGGGTGGAAAGAAATGGGAAGCTGATATTGGGCTCAAGCATCAGGAAGAGAATGCTTTGAAAATAATGATGGCAGCAGTGTTAGTCCGGATAGACTAGAGGCATATTATACACACACATATGGATATTATTTACACACATGCATATGGATATAAGGAAAAGGTTTGTATTCAAGAGGAATAGGAAATTGAGAAAGCATCCCAACCCAGTCCAGTTCAAAGTCATAAGTCCACTATTAGCCCATATACTCGATACCAGTCTATAATGTCTCCTTCCAACTCACGAAGTCACAGGTCAGTGGGTGCAGAATCTCGGCACTGGCAGGGATCTCCCCATGGCTCTTCATTTCCAGGGCTCAGGGTCCATCAAGAGCATCTAGTGGTGGCAGAAGCAACTCATTGCTGGCAGGGGTCCCCACGTGGCCTCTCCAGGTTCAGAAGTCTGGCTTCATCAAGGCAAAGCTGTATGGCTTCTGCTCTAGCTCCTCCAACTTCTCGGATGTTGTCATCTTTTCTTGCCCATGATTAATCATCTCTGAGACTAACTTCCAACAACCAGGGAGACAGCTACTCGTCTCCATGAGGGAAATATCACAAGATTTCCCAGACGTATCAGGAGAACGTCATGCCCATACGGAGGCCTCATTGGCTACGAAATGGCTATCTCCAGATTAACAGACTAGCCTCCACCCCTATATCTCAATCATGAAATTAACATAAGCACATAACTACCACAGCAGCACATGTACACATTGGATAAATGTATGGATTATGATAAGAAATGTAAAAGTCTCCAGTAAAAAGTATTTTTATAAAATAGATAAATAAATGATAGATAGATATATTGAGATAAATAATAAAAGCAAGAGGTAACAAATTTCAGTGAAAACGATGGATTTACTGAAAGTGTTAACCTGCTCTTAATCAAAACCCTAGAAATATAACGTAATTTAAGATTATTTGTTGGAAACCCAAAAGTTGACAACAGTCCTCTCCCTTGCAGTAAGGATTCATTTTAAGCTTAGTCAGGATGGTCTTCTAACTCAATTAAGGAGGTTGGAAAAGCCATTAAGATTGGTAGCCAGGTATGAAGCACCCCCTATTTAGATAAGCAATATAATATGGAGTTTCTGCAATTGTTTGTCTGGTAACCCCTCGAGAAATGTGTGTAGACAAAATTGTTTCCTATGATCATTGGCAAACTTGCTTTTTGCCACACCCACATAAAAATGAAATATGCATGGGACAAATGTACTCTGTTCTGTAAGCTTGCTATGAGTCAAGAACAGCTTGGTGGCAATGGACCAGATCACGAGTACAGCACTCTCAGTTCATGGTTATGGTCAATTTTAGTGCTTAAATCACATGTTTCTATAAAATGCTATTCATTAGATTGTTGTATTGACTGCTTTTAAGCCATCAGTATTTACTTATTCTGGCCATGTTGGAAGGTTTCTTCTGGAAAGCACCAATGCATCGGACAGAAAATATTATGACTTTAAAAGAAGTATTACTAGCCGCTAAGTTGAACACTGAATAAGGTAGACTCAAGAATAATTGATGAGTTTGAATTAATGTGCTGGCAAAGAAAATTGAAAGTGCCACGCACTGCCAAAAAAAGCAAACAAATCTGTCTTGGAAGACAGATTTGCCTTTTGAAGGCAAAAAATGGCAAGACTTTCTCTCACAAACTTTGGACATATTGTCAGAAGAGATCACTCCCTGGAGAAGAGACCACTCCCTTTATTGTGCTTATAAAGTAGTAGGGCAGAAAAAAGATGAAGGCAAGATTGAGTGACACAGTGACGGCATCGATGGGCACAAAGATAAGAGCAATTGTGAGACTAGCACAGGGCTGGGTGGTATTTTCTTCTGTTGTACATAGTGTCTCTAAGAGACAGAACTGACTTGACAACACCTCATAACAACAACAACAACAACAACAGCAACAACAAGGATGACTCTACTTAAAGCTTTTTTAAAAATCACAAATTTTATTTGTATTTGTTTTTGTATTTGTATTTGTATTTGTTTTATTTGTAGTTTTGGTGACTTTGTTCGTATATGTAAATGATTTTCAAAGGCAGTAGTCATTGAGTAAGACGATGGGAGTGTCCTCTAAACTCAGATGTCTTCTGATTAAAGTTCTTTTATAAATTGATTTTTCTAATTGAAATAAGTACAGGTAGTTTCTGGGTTTCCAATAACATTTACTCCTAATCGTCTTTAAGTTGAAGTCAGAGTAAGTCTGAATAGGTGTCTGCATTTCTTACTGAGCCTTCCTTTAAGTCTGTGCTGTGCCAACTTAACTGCTGGTTCCGCCACCTATGGTCAAACTGTTGGCAAACCACTTGACTGCTCCCTTTGACTTTGATTCCACAGTTACAAATGAAGGATTATCCATTTTGGGTTTTTTGTGAAGATTAAATGTGAAAAATTACTTAAGTATTGCAGTTGGTATTATGAGAAATGTTATTTTATCACACAGGGCACTGACAATCCATGCAGTTACTAGCCATTTGTAATCTTACCTATGTGTAGACTCACTTTGTAAATAAAACAAAATCCTAAAAGAATGTCATCTTAACTATATAAATGATAAAAAAGGATTATTGTTGAAATTGTGAATATTATTAAATAGGTCTCTGTTTTTGTTTTTGTTGTACCTGTTAATACTTGCTCAAAAATTTGAGAAAATAGGCATTTAACAAAAATCCATAGATTATAATTTCTTTTCAATATTTTAAAAATGATATGAAAATCTATATATTAGATACATTTTTTCTAACCTTTGGCCCATGGGCTCCCCAGGTCTCCCTTGAATTTTCTTGGGGCCTAAAATCTTTATGAAAGCAATTTGTTGAGTCTTTCCATCAGGGTGACTTTGAGCAGATATGAGCCTTTTGATTAGTAGTCAAGTGCAAACTGATTGTGACATGCAGGGAACAAACTACCTATACCAAATCAAACTTGCTGACACAGAGTCAATTTTGATGTATTTGAAACAACTATCATGTTCTCTAGGAGAAAGAAGAGGCTTTCCACTCCCATAATTATTGTCTCAAAAACCTGCATGGTTTGTTCTAGTCTGCCCTATATGATCACAATGAGAATATCTATACACTCTCGGACTTACAGCAGAAACTGGTGTTTTTAATATGCTATGAAACTTTCTGGAGAGGCCTAGATGTGAGACAAGCTTCATCCTACCCTCTGAGCCCCACCCCCTTTGGCAAAGAAGACATCTATATGGTGTTGTGACTTGAGCATTTCCATCATAGCAGCAATTCACTCCCCCTCTACCCTACCCAGGCTTTCTTCACTGCCCATAAAGCTTGAAAGATAGTGACAGTTCCTGTCAATAACGGTCCAGGAACCATTTATGATTCAATACAGTGCAGATAAAAATGGTAAGTAAAAAGGACCCAAGTGTACTTTCTTCAATTATGGGGTTGGATATACTCTCTTTGTTTGGATCCTGAAGTAAACATTTGGGACAAACAAAATACCAACCAAACCCTGAAGAAATGGCACAAATTTAAGCATTCTGTGCCACACAATTGAGAGATTGCTCGCAGGGTTCTCAACCAGATTTATTTACAGATACATGGACTCATTCACTGGTAGAGAAGAATTTCTACCACTTTAATTGTTGTAATAAACTCATTGAGCCATCAGGTGAGCAGTTTCACAGGTTTGAGATCACATTGCTCTGAGTCTGATAAAGATGTGTTAAGTAGGTGGACAAAGGATTTTGATTTTCTCTCCTTTTAGAAGTGAGATAAATGCAGAACTCCATGGATCTGTAACACAATCAGTCATGTAGGTGAGAGAACATTATTTTTAACTGACATTATGATAGGAATCACTTTTTTATAAATATATAAAAGTTTTTAAAATATATAATATATAAAAATTTAACACTGACTAGAATAATTGGTGATTCCAGTGTGCTAGCATAAAAAATCTGTCTTTTTCTTTAACCAAAATGAAACATAAAATCAGGATCAAATTTATGGCCCACAACCTTGGAAATGACTCATTTCTGGGATTATTTAGAAAATCAGTTAGTTCAGATTGAGATCTACTTGGAGGACAGTCACTAAGAAATGGTTCTTTTGTACATATAATTCCAACTGTACACTTATGCTAATTGTTAGTGTCTTCTTGAGGTGTTTTCCCACATCATCATGAAAACCAAAGCCTCAGCAGCATTACTAAACCCCATTCAAATGAATCCAGTTTTCTAATTCCTAGTGTTTGTGCCAGTGTGTGAACAAAATGTAACCTCATTGCAAGGAATAGTAGGAGATGATTTATTTAATTGCTTAATTCTAGTGAAGCAAGAGAAACTATTGAGGATCTTTTAAGATGAATCTTGGTTGTTGCACAAGCATGAGAGAGCTCGTGTCTCTAAATCTGAGCCCAGCAATGCCTGGTGCAGCTCTTTGAGAGGAATATCGGAATGGGAGCACATGGTTGGAGGTCGCTAAAGGGCCACAAGTGATGCTGAAAGACACATCCTGTGGACCGGTGGGTACTGAGAGAGGTGGGGAGACCAGCACAATCAATGTTGGCTATTCAAAGTGTGGTTCATAGGTATGCAGCCTTTATAGGATCATTTTTCTCAGAACTTCACATGAGTTTACACCACAGCCTTTGCAAAGGACTTTATCTTGGGACTCTAAACAAATTCATTCCACTTGGGCTTCTCTTGAGAGTCTGGATTTCCACCCTAGATATATTGAATCAGAGTCAATATGTTAAAGACATGTTTAGTGATATTTTAAAATATATCCCCTTCTGAATTCTCTTTTAGTAACTGTGGATTAGAAAGGCAAATTCTTGGTCTAACATCTCACAAGAGGTGCAGATTCTGACACCCTATTTTGTTCCAAAGATAGACCAGTCCCCACACCAAACTTTCTCATTTAGGTTAATGCCTTAATCAGGTGATTTACCCGATCTTTTCAAATCTTGGTTAACAAGGGCTTTTGAAGCATCTGTGCTCAGTCTTGCTGAGCTAGAACCCCAGCTGGGTGGCAAGCTCAGAGATGAGGGAGGCAGCTGGGAACCATTGATATGCTGGCCCTGTTGCTACGTGGTGTCAGGGAGAGACCTTGTTGGTGTCAGAAATGGACCATGCCGTTTTGATCGAAAGGTCTCAGTTAATTAGAGGGACTCTAAGGTCTTAGTAGGAAACTTGGGATTCAATCAGAGAGAGGGAGAGAGAGAGAGAGAGAGAGAGAGAGAGAGAGAGAGAGAGAGAGAGAGAGAGAGTTAGTTTCGACTCCAGTGAGGGTTGCAAAATGAGACCCCCGTGATAGGATAGGTGCCCAAAGTGAGCTGCTGGAAAGACCAGCTGCCCTTGAGGAAAAGATGAGGCTCTCTAAGTCCATGAAGAATTATAGTCTCAGTTAGCCATAGGCTTACTATGGGGCTTAGTCAATTCCGTGGCAACGACTTTTGTTTTCTGGAAGCAGCCCACAATGGCCCCAAATCCTGTCACTCTTTAGTAAAAAACCAAAGAATTCAGTGTTCAAGTTGGGTATAATAAAAACAGCCAAAGAGAAGGCCAAAGAACCTGACTTGTGAATAGGTGTTCCAGAGTTCATCTGAGGCCCATTAGTTTTCAATCTCTGGGGACCCATTCCAAACACCATTCACGGGTGAGAATGGGTTTTTCAGGCTCTGCTGGCCTCTTGGCCTGGGAGATAGATAGACTTCCATTTAGTGCTGCAAGCTGTGCTGACTTGGGCAAGCCAATCCAGGGCCTTTCGGATTTAGCCTAAAGTGGAGGAGAAAAACAGCACACACAATTCAGAATGTAGTAGCTCCTGAGAATGTGATTCCACAACTGCCAGGGTCATTACTTTATAAAAGGCCACAAAATACCTTGAAATTTGATATAATGTGAAAGATTCTATGACCAAGATTCATAATTTTAATAGGATCAAAATTAGTAAAGCTTAAAACTAGTAAATTCAATTCCATCTCAAGTCATATTTGTAGAGAAAATAATTGTAATATATATTTTCTTTTGTGTTAAATATGTCAAGGTCTTAACAATATTGATGTTTCTTGAATGCATCAACTCATTAAGCCCTTTTACCAATATTGAGTGGTAAATATTATTAGCCTCATAATTAAAATTAGACTTAGAAGTTATGTGGCTTTCCTAAAGTCACACACTCTTCAGTGAAACATAAAACTATTGAAGCTTTGAAGTTCACTTTATCCTCTCCCAATAACTTCAGATTTTTCTCTGCAGGCATTTGTGACTCATCAGATGCTTCCAGCAAGCAAATTCCTTCTATCAGAAACATATTTATACAATCCCTAGTATTTTATAGGCCTTAAGAACAAGCCCATAAAAATATAGTGATTAAAATGGCCACACAAAAAATTTTTCTACGTTGATTCCATAGTGCTTGGAATTCTAACTTTGCACTAATGCTAACCTGACATAAGTGTTTCTAGTTTGTACTTTAAAAATAAATTTCATTTATTTTTAAATAATGGGATTTAAGTCAGTTTTGGTGTTTGGGGTTGTTTTTTTTTTTTTTTTTTTGCTTTGATTTTTTTTCTGTGGTCAGTACCTGGATTAATAAAGGTAAATAAAACTGAAGGACTGAATAAAAGAGAAAATTATTCTTTGCTCACACACTAGTTCAGCAAGGTCCACATAAAGGTAATTAATAAAATTAAATAAAACTGAAGCAACAAATAAATACACCAACAGGTAAAGGATTCAATAAAATAGAAAACTATTCCTTGCTCCCATACTAGTTCAGCGAGGTCCCACATAAAACTAGGGACATGAATGTGAGATTTTCTCTACATTAGTCCTCTGCTGATAGCAGCTCGGTGACACTGAATGAGACCTGTAAAGGTCTTTCTTTGGTTCACTAACATAATCACCCAATCATAAATAAATGCACAAATAAAGAAATAGATCAATAAATGGGAGAGCAAGCGCAATAGTAAGTGCAGTTGGGATGCTCACCACAATGCAGGCAGTCCAAACCTATTAACTGCTCTCCAAAGAAAAGGTGAGACTTTCTGCTGCTGCAAAAACTTATAGTTTCTGAAAGCCAAAGATTAGCTCTATTCTGTTCTAGCTTGTGTATGTTTCCTCCTTTCTTCATCATGAACACAAAGATTTTTATAAAAGAAATTTACATTATCGAAATGAGAATGAGCTGGGTCTTCCCCAAAATCTTACATCTTGATATAAAAACCATTGGGGATGCATAAATGTGTATTTGCATATGTAGATACGTATGTATGAGGTGGGGTGAGCATGAACTGGAGAAGAGTTAGATTGGGGGATCAGTAAGAAAGGCAAAGAGAATAGAGTAGCAGTTATTGCAATTCATTTAAGTTTCAATGGACATCGATTACCAAAGTGATTTGAACAAATGCAATATTTCATATAAGATGAGTGAGTGTTCTTTTTGTCTTTTGACATCTTTTACACATTGTCTTATTTAAGAGAACAGATACTAGCTGGTACAAGGATGTAAATGCAAATGTGTGTTTAGATTTTCTTCTTGGAAGTTGAGAAAGTCATAATACACAGAGGGTGATTTGTCTTCCATCCTCAAAGCCAGAGTTACACCAACCCATTTTCTGAATATCTTCACTTAATGTGTTCTCCACAGTTAGACGCCGTTCAAGAGGTTAGGTGGACTTAAGCTGCTAAAGTCTAAAATGGACTCTGTTGTCAGAAGAGTGGACAGGTAGCAATTGGAACAGCCACTGCAGTCCTTTCTGATACTGAGCTCAAGGTCACTGAAACTCCCACCAGATCCAGAACTGTGGGTTAGACTCATCAATCTGACCATTTAAAAATATATTTTCATCAGAGTACGACTCGTGATGATGTGGACCCCATAACCATAAATTACAACAAGGATACAAACAATCTTCTAAGAGGTAGATTGCCCCTCCTGAGCTATCAAACAAACTCTGCCTTAAGCCAAAGTGATTCCCATTCATAGTCAAATGTCAGAATGAATTCTGTGGTATGGTCAGAAAAACTTAAATAGAAGCTGATTCTATGTGTAAACTTAAAATGGATTCAGGCTCTTCTTTGGAAAGTGTTGTTGGTTCTGACTCATAGCAGCTCGAAGTACAACAGAATAAATCAGTGATCAAGCTTGGGAAAAAATATTTTCAAGAGACAAGCTTCTGAGCCAAGGGAACCACCAAAAAAATTGCTAGGATATGGACCGAAGGAATAGGGCACATGTTTTGGAGAGACTAGAAGCAGCCATTTGCAGATGCGACTGTTTCCATATATAGAAGAGTGGTCAGAGGAATCAAATGGGAAATAGGAATAACCAAAGGACTTTTGAAAGTTCCTAAAACAGAATCAGCATCAAATATCTGCTGCATGTAGCTGAGAAGTACTAATTCTTCTCTCACCTGCGTCAAGCTTATCTCAGCTCTTGATCTTTAAACTATTCTGATATCAGAAAGAAAACAAAAAAAAATAGCTGTCAATGGAGTAATGTGGTGAGAGGCAGGAAATACTATGAGGAGAAAGGGGAACCAGAACCTACTGATTATTTAGGCCTAAGTCAGTTAAGTCCATAGAGAAGTTCTTGCAAAAGGTTAATGCTATTGGGTGGCAACCCAAAAGTTAGATGTCTCAGTCCACACAGATGCCCCCAAAGAAAATATAGCAATCTATTTCTAGGAATAATAATAATAAAGAAACACTCGTTGAAAATATGATGGGCCACAGTTCTAAAGTGAAAAACTCTGAATCAAAGTTGACTTAATGGCAACTGCCTAATCGACTTCTATGGAATCAAATTCACTAAAGGGTTTATTACATGTAAGTGTTGAAAAAAATGAAAGAAGCTGATTTAACAGAGAGATTTTGTTTAGGCAACTTGGTGTGTGTATGTTCTTTTCAGAACCCTGAGAGAGGGGCAGGTTTGATAGGGAAAACAATCTTCCATTTAATCCCATCTTGAGTTCCTGAGGGACAATTTAAACTAATCTACTGATATCATTTAAGGAATCAGCACTTATTTAAGAGACCATGATAATTAATAAAATCTTCCAGAGGATAGGAATAAAAGGAAAGGCTTTGCCAAAATTCCAAGAAGTTCTTTTTTAAAAAGTATGGATAGAAAATGCAGAATAAATTCCAATAAACAAGATGAAAATCATACAAAAGGAAAAACAAAAAACTCTGATGGGAAATTGGAAGACGTCCTAAAGACTGTTTGACTACAGAGGAAGCTGCAGACACCATACTTTCTTAGGGGCATGGGAAGGAATGGAAAATTTGCTCCTATGCCTCTTGTGGAAAATAGAGTTGACAGAATCAGTTATAGAAGCAATCATTCCTTCTCTTCACATGCTTCCATCAATAAGTCATGCAAATAAAGAACTGGACTTCTGAGTGAGCTAAAAAAAATGGTAATTTTCTTTATACTACCTTCCTACTTTTGTCACCTATTACATGCACTTTGCTATTAAACTGCTTCTTTTGCTTTTATCTATCTTCTCATGTGCTGTTAAAAGATACCTGCTTTAATCTATGGCAGTGTTCTCACAGTGCACTTTATAATGCACACATCTTGATGATAAGGTGTGATTTGTGATCTTTCTAGACATAGCATGACACTCCAAGAGCCATGCTGTGCTAGTACAATATCCTGAATCAATGTGATTGTCAATTATTTAAATTCATCACTGTTACAGACAGCCTAAGAGAATTTTTAAACTATTTTGATATTTCTAAAAATATTACTCAAATTTAAAATCTTCCTTTGAAAACTGTCTTTGTACTCTGATAGCTAACATGCACTCTAATTATTTCTCTTTCAAGTACATATATCAATGTAGGTTTCCTCAAAGAGAATAGATGTAAATTTATGTAAGTGATAAATCAAGCTAGATTGAATAGAAGACCATTTAGTGAAATTAATGTTGTTTTCCAACTATAGAAATGTGTTAATCTTGGTGCACCAGAGAAACAATTTCACAGAGACACATGTGTGTATAAGAATGTGGCAACATGTGTGCATACGTGCTTGATACTGATGATGTATGGAATGCTATAATAGCTGTAAGAGTCCCCAATAAAATTATTAAAAATAGAAGGGCTGATATTTAAAAAATTATGAATGCCAGGGATTTAATGGACTGTACTGGTTTAACTGCTCAGACAACTCTCAGTTGATAGAACAACATGTCCAGTCCATCCAGGAAGAAATAAAAAAAAAATCCATAACCAAAAAAAAAAAAAAAAGAAAGTGGTTTATATACAAGAGGAATTGGACATTAAGAACGCATACCAACCCAGTCCGGTCCAAGGTCATAAGACCAATATTAGCCCATATTTCCAATATCAATCTATAAAATCCTCTCCAGACTCATGAAACACAAACAAAGAAGCTAAATATAGAATGATCATAGGCTTTGGATCCAATGACATTGTAAGCATCTCAGTGCAGGCAGAGGTCTCCCTGTAGTTTCTCTGGTTTCAGAGGTCTGGAAGCACCAGGGGAGGTCCCTGTGCCTTCTCCTCAGGGATGTCTCACAGAAAGTTACCCTTGTCAGTCAAGAGTCTCCAAGGGAATGATAATGTGTCTCCTGCTTCCAATGAGGAAGTAACAGATTTCCCAGAATTCTCAAATGAGAAAGCCATGTCCCCATAGAGGTCTCATTGTTTATCTCTAGATTGACAGGCAAGACTCCACTTCTACACGCTTAATCCTCAAATTGTCACCAGAGTAGGTAACTTGCCACACAAGGGCTCAGGAGAAAGAATAGCAGAAAGAAAAAAATGATAGCAAAGTCATTTTTATTCCAATGCTATTCTTACGGAAGCGAATTTTTCCCTCAAATTCCTATACTATTCCCAAGAGTCCTCAGCCCTAGGGAACACACATTTAGAAGTTTGGTAGAGAAGAAAAATTCCTTGATGAAGAATAGAAGTATGGACAGGACAGGATGAAGAGAAGCATATATGTGTAACTAACGATAAGGGGAAGGATTCAAATCTGTCAATATGGATGGATGGATGGATGGATGGATGGATGGATGGACAACATGTCCAAAGTAGGTGAAATGCAATATCATCATCCTTACCTCTAAGGAGCATTCTGATTCTACTTCTTCCAGGAAAAGTTTATTTTTTTTTGTTCTTTTTGCCATTCACAGTATATTTAATCTTCACCCACACCCTATTTCAAACATCTAGGTATTCCAGAATGTGATAGTTTTGTGTCAACTTGGCTGGGCCAGGGTTCTCAGTAGTTAGGCAGAAATCTACAATGATAGACTCTTACACAATGTAACCAATTCCATAAAAAGAATGAAACATAATGTAATTAGCTCTATGATCAGCCAGCAGTTGTGACAGAGTTTGGCCCCCCTGATTAGGTCACAGCCTTGATACAATGAGAAGAAAGTTTCCACAGGGATGGCTCATGCTCCTTTTCAGACAGACTCTATGGTAAATTTGGTCAATTCTACTGGTTTTGGATTTTTTATCTTAATTGTTACCAACTTAGATCCATAGCAGACAGCTGACCTTTGATTCATTTGACCGCAGCACATCAGCCTGTGGTTTTCTTGCTTCACCTCCCTGCTCCCTGGTTCATCAGTCTCTCAAGCTGTACGAGTTAGGAGAATCCTTAACTTCTGAGCTACAAACTTGAATTAGATTGGATTTACCTGCTTCCGCAATTGTGTGAGCCAGTTCTTGAAATAGATTTCATTCTCTATACATAAAGATATAGCATCACTGGTTTTGTTTCTTTATAAAACCCAGCCTGACAGAAGATATTGTTTCTGACAGCATATACTTCAGAAGTATAAGGACTAATTAAGTTGATATAGAGACTAAAGGAGAGGCAACATTAAAACCAGTCAGCCGTTGGCAACCTGTAGAACAGAGTTCTGCTCTGATACAGATGAGGTCACCACCGGTCAGACTCCACTGTATGGTAGCTGATATGTGCAATCCTAACTTGTTTCACTTTGAAAGAGAATATGCAAATAAAGTTGTATCCTTACCTAAAGAGTGTTCTTTCATGACTTCTTGCCTACTTGGATCTTAACAGAATGTCTACAGAATGTATTTATGTCAACAGCCTACTTGCCTGAGAGAAGCTATGTTGTATATGTGTACCATAGGATGATTTTTTTCTATCTGCACTTGACAAAAATATTAGACAAGAAACAAGCTACACAGAGCTATTTTTTACTCTATGTAAATCACATTGGAGTCTTAACATTTTTCTGGGTTTCAATATGTTTGTGTGGGGGGTATTGGGGAGGTGGTGGTAGATAAGACATCAGGGAAAATTTCTTACCTGGCAATGCTGATTTGGAGAGAATGGTGGTGCCAAAATATTTCTTTTGGCAGCTGCTTTAAAAGTTGTTAATCAATAATGACAAAAGATTGTTTTCTTTTCCAGTGGAAAATCACAATCAACCACATCAATAAACCCATACTGACAATTTGGGACCACCACTTGCCTGGTAGTTTGTCAAGCTGTGGTTGGCTTGTATGTTGCTGTAGTGTTGGTATACCACTGGTATTTCAGAGAGGGTGCCAGATGATGAGCCCCAGGGGTTGGAAGATTCTCAAAATATGATTGAGGCAAAGCTGCCTTGTGAAAATAGTGTATACCATAAAGTAGATGGTGTAATATCTGTGGGAATAAAGTCTTCATTGATGGGCCACAACTAAAAATGAAAAGAAACAGTTGAACACATAAACTAAAACTATAATTTGCAAAGTACAAATTATAAATCTAGGAAAGCTGGAAGTCATTAAAATTGAAATAGTTTACATAATAAACACTAGGTCTAGGTATTAGTGAGTTGAAATGGTATTGGTCACTATAAATCATAAAATCATATTGTCTACCATACCAGAAATGACACATTCAATAGGAATGTGTTGGGCTATGGGGATTCCCAACAGTCAAATATTTTCTTAGTAGTGACATTCTGATTGTGGAAAATATTAAAGACAAACAGATATACAAAGGGCACAGGGACTTCACGTCCTATGTCATGACTGAGAGAGAGAAAGTAGTTTCAAATGGGCATATATGATGGGTCTTACTGATCTTCATAAGGCATGCAAGTGATACAGAGAACAGATTTCAAAGTCAATGGGTGATATAATAAGTGAATAACATAATAAAAGACAATGACATGATTCAGCATCTTGACCTAGTGCTAGTTGCCCTCAGCAACCTACCCCCCCCGACCCCCGGACCTCCATTCCCAAGGGTAGTAACCTCTGATCAGTTTCACCAAGAGATGTTAAAACAGAGTTTGATGCATTTCGTGGTGGGTTGACTATAGAACCTGATTGCTCTTACCTACAGATAACTTTCAGGCATATTGTTGTAGCCAGACACAGAAATGATTCATCTATTATGATAGCTCCTATAAGACTGCGCCTTAGGGCTGAGCCCCGGTGGCGTAGTGGTTGTGCGCGGGACTGTGGCCCACTGGTATGGAGGTTCAATTCCGGCTCCACGGAGCAAAGGCTTGGCCTCCTACTCCCACCACCTGAGGGCAGTGATCCCCCCCCCCAAAAAACAACAACAACAACAACAACAAGGACTGCACCTTAGTCGGGGACTATTGTGGGGAGCACCTTATTCTGTCTGGAGAATATGTATTTTAAAAGCATATATATCTCAGGACAATGGTGGTTTTTCTCAAAATAAAGCTATTTTTCTATGCCAGTGATTTTGAGTATAGAAAAAAGGTCAAATACTTTACACTAAGTCCCCAGTTTGCCATAGGAATGACTTTGCAGTCATCACCCTTTAGGATGTACAATGTTATCTGTGATAGGAAAATGCTTCTCTACATGCAAGGAAATCTGTTCGAGACAACTATTGTTCAAATTTATATATCAACCCCTAAATCTAGTTATGCACAAATTGAAGAATACTACCAATATCTTCAGTCTAAAATTGATCAGACAGGAGCTTAAGATGCCCAGATAATTTTGGTGATTGAAATGCAAAAGTTGGAAACAAACAGGAAGAAAGAGTAGTTGAGAAACATGGTGTCGGTGAGAGGAATGAAACAGAAGGTTGTATAGGAGATGAGCAGACCAACTAATTATTCAATGCAAACGCTTTGACTTTTACCCAACAACATGAACTTCTCCAGGTGTAATACACCGAAATTAAATTGACTATATCTGTAGAAGGAAGCTCACTAGCAGCAGCTAAAACTAGGGCAGGGACTGACTTTGGAAGAGGCCATCAATTACTCACATTTCAGGTCAGGTTGAAGTTCAAGAAAATGAAAACATGTGAGTCAAAATATGACCATGAGTTTGTCCCACCTGAATTTTGAGAACAACTGAAGAGTAGCTTTAATGCACTTAAATACTGACCACCGAAGACCTCAAGAGCTATAAGGTGACGTCAAGAACATCATATGTGACGAAAGGAAAATTAATCAAATATCAAATTGGATTTCAAGGGAGAATCTGAAAGTCACTTTTTTTATATAAATTTTATGCTGGGCTTGTATAACTCTTATCACAATCCATCCATCCATTCATTTGTGTCAAGCCCACATATGTTGCCAGCATCATTTTCAAAGCATTTTCTTTCCAGCTTCTCACTTTTCGCACCCCTCCTCCCTTCATAACTATAAATTATTATTATTATTTCATGTCTTGCACTGTATGATATCCCCCTTTATGTCCTTGTCTGTTGTCCATCTCCCTGGGAAGGAGTTATGGATAGGTCATTGTGATTGGTACCCCTTTTCTCCGCCCCCTTCTCATTCCCCATCTGGTATTGCTACCCTCAATATTGGTTCCAAGGGGTTTATCTGTCCTGTACTCCCTGTGTTCCCAGCTCTTATCTGTACCCATGTACATGCTCTGGTCGAGCCAGATTTGTAAGGCAGAATTAGAATCGTGATAGTGTGTGTGTTTGGGGGTGGTGGTGTTTGGGAGTGAGAAAGCATTAAGGAACCAGAGGAAAGCTGTATGTTTCATCAGTACTATATTGTACCTTGATTGGTCCATCTTCTCCCCATGGCCTTTCTCTAAGGGGATGGCCAAGTGCCTACAGATTGGCTTTGGGCTTCCACTCTGTTCTCCTCCTCTCATTCACATTATGATTTTTTGCTCTGGGTCTTTGATGCCTGATACCTGATCCCATTGACACCTCGTGATCACAAAGGCTGGTGTGCTTCTTCCATGTGAGCTTTGTTGTTTCTGGGTTAGATGGCCTGTGGCAGTCATGTGCTTATGTTAATTTTATGATTGAAATGTAGGGGTGGAGTCTAGCCTGTTAATCTGGAGATAGCCATTGAGTAGCCAATGAGGCCTCTATGTGGGCATGGCTTTCTCCTGAGACTTCTGAGAAATCTCGCGATATTTCCCTTGTGAAGATGAGAAGCTATCTTCCCCAGTTGTGGGGAGTTAGTCTCAGAGACGATTAATCACTGACAAGACAAGCTGGCAGCGTCCAAGAAGCTGGAGGAGCCGGCAGAGAGACCACACAGCTTTGCCTTGATGGAGCCAGACCTCCGAAGCTGGGGGCGGCCACATGGAGACCTCTGCCAGCGATGACTTGTTCTGCTGTTGATGGACCCTGAGCCTTGGAGGCGAAGTACCCTGCCAGCACCAGAATTCTGCACCCACTGACTTGTGACGTCATGAGTCGGAAGAAGACTTTATATACTGATTTCGGGCATATGGGTTAATAGCGGACTTATGACTTTGAACTGGACTGGGCAGAGATGCTTTCTCATGTCCCATTCCTTTTGTATATAAACCCTTTCCTTATATTGATATGTGTGTCCTTGAATTTGTTCCTCTAGTCTACCCGGACTAACTCATCGCCGCTTCTTTATCTTCAAGCTTGAAGACACCAGATGTTATATCTTTTGATAGCCGGCAACATCAGCTTTCTTCACATTTGATTATGCACCTGCTTTGTCTTCAGCAATCTTGTGAGGAAGATGAGCATCGTGAAATGTCAGTTTAATATAACAAAGTGTTCTTAAATTGAGGGAGTCCTTGAGTAGAGGCCCAATACCCATCTGCTATCTTCATACTAAATCTATATCGATCTCTCTCTCTCTCTCTCTCTATATATATATATATATATAGAGAGAGAGAGATCTATTTTCCCATCATATATATTTACATGTTTATGTCTGTTTTAGATCTCTCTACGTGTTCTTTGCCTCCTAATTCTCTCCTCTGTTTCCTTTTCTTTTCCTCTTGTCCCACCATCATGTTAATGCTTCATTTGGGTTTCAGTAATTCCTCTCTCTTACACTGCCCTTGATCAAGCTCTACTAGACCTCCTATACATTCCTTGCCATTGAATTTTGGTCACTTGTTGTTCCTTTGTCTGCAACTATCACTTAATCAGAAAGCAGCTAAAATGATGAAATCAAAGAACTCAACAACAAATTTCAAAAAGAATCTTGAGAAGACAAAATAAAATATTATGGTGAAATATACAAAGGCCTACAGTTAGAAAACCCCAAAGAAAGAACTCACTCAGCATATCTTAAACTGAAATAACTCTAGAAAGTACTCAAGTCACCAGTTGCAATATTGAAATATTTTATGAGCAAATATTGAATGATGCAGGAAGCATCCAAAGAAAGTGGAAAAAATACAGTCACTCAACCAAAACTGCACTAGCAGACATTCAGCCATTTCTACAGATAATATATGAGCAAGAAACAGTGATCCTGAAAGAAGTTAAAACAGCACTAAAATTATTAGTCAAAAACAAGGTTTCAGAAATTGATAGACTAGCATTTGAAATCTTCAACAAGCTGATGAAGCACTGGAAATATTCACTGGTCTCTGACAAGAAATCTCGAAGACAGCTGCTTGGCCAACTGACTGAAAGAAATTCATATTTGTACACATTCCAAAGAAAGGTGACCTACTAGAACAATATCATTTATATCAGATGCAAAATTTTCCCTGAAAATCATCCAACAATGTTTCCAACCATATATCAACACAGAGCTAGCAAAGGTTCAGGCCAGATTGAAAGCTAATGTGGAATTGTTAGGTCTCTTGAATGGGAAAGACCTCTGGTCTTGCCTTCGCATGAAAATGAATTTACACTGAGCCTAATTTGTCATCCAAGTGCTTTGTTTGTTTGTTTGTTTGCTTGCTTGCTTGTTTTAGTGGAGGGGGGCATCACTGCACTCTGGAGGTCATGGGAGGTACCCAGAGCTGCTCCTGAGAGCCGCTGCTGGATTTGAACCACCAAGACCGTGGGCTGCAGTCCCATACTCAACCACTTGCCACCGGGCCTCAGCCCCAAGTGATTTTTTTTTTTTTAATAAAGGACGGAAGAAGTTTCAGGATTTACAGTTTCAAAGAGTACAAACTATTTGGAGGAAGCGTGCCAAACCATATGTACGTCGTTCTGGGGCCCACAAATGAACATGGGCTATCTCTTGGTACTGAGCACCCACACTTGGTGAAGTGAGGCCAGAGAGATAGTGGCACACCAGTCAGACGCAGGGGCAGCATGCAAAGAGAGAGGATGGTGGGGGTCCTGCAGGTATGTGAGGCCTCTTGCTGAGAGGCATTGTAGAAAGTATTGGTTGTCCTCATTGGCTGAATTAAGCCCACCGGGCTTGTCTTGAATTGGCACAGGCCCACTTATAGCTGTGATGGCTAGCCAAGGCTTGCCTGATTCTCTTCAAATCTCCTTTAGGCAGGGAGAGGGACAACCCCCATGCGCTTGTCTCTTGCTCCCTAACAGAAGGAAGAATATCATTGCTGACCTTGGTTGGTTCTTGGCTCAAAGCAAAGAGTACCACGTTTCATTGCCTGTGTAAGGGCATTGGGCTGTGGGAATCATAAGAGACTATGGATAGCCTTGAAAAGAAAATGTCAATTCCAGAACACTCAAGTTTGCTCATTCAGAACCTGCATATGGATCAAGAGGCAGTTGTGCAAACAGAACACGGGGATGCTGAATGTTTTAAAATCATTCAAGATGTACATGAAGGTTGTATTCTCTCACTATATTTATCCAATTTGTATGCTGAGCAAATCATCCAAGAGCCAGGATTATATGCAGAAGGATGTGGTATGAGGATCAGAAGAAGGCTTACTAAAAGTTGCAGTATGCCAATGACACCACCTTGCTTGCTGAAAGTGTGGATTTACTTCATGCACTTGCTGGTGAAAATCAAGGAGGTCAGTCTTCTATATGGATTACAATTCAATGTAAATTGAAACCAAATTCTCACAGCTTGACCAATTGATCATATCATGAGAAATGAAGAAAAGAATGAAGTTGTCAATGATTTTACCTTGCTTGTACCCACAGTCAATGGTAATGGAACAGCAACCAAGATATCAAATGATACACGCATTGCTTTAGAAAATATGCCATTTAAGAACTCTTAAACATGTTGAAGAGGAAGGAATTTTATTTGAGGAATCGAGTGCACTGGATCCCAATCTGTGAGGGGTCCTGATAGAATAGTGGCTAGGCGTTAGGCTGCGGCCTGCTGGCGCATTCTACTCCTGTTAAGCACCGTAGTCTCAGAAATTCACAGGGACAGGTCAGCTGGGTCCTCTATGGTTGCTGTGAGTTGGCTTTCGCACGAATGCAGTGAGCTTGGCTTTGTGGCTCATCTTCAAGCCAGGGATATTTTCAATTGCCCCTGTGCCTGTGAAAGTTTGACACTGAGTCAGGAAAACTGAAGAAAAGTCAATGCATTTTTAACTATGATGTTAATGAACAATATTCAAAGTGCCATGGACTGACAAAAGAACAAACAAATTCGTCTTGGAAGTACAGCCAGAATGTTCCATAGAAGTTAGGGTGGTGAGACTTTCTATGGATTTTGCACAGACCCTGCAGAAGGACACCATAGTTGGTAAAGTGATGGAGTGGCATAAAAGAGGAAATCTCCTTGGATGGCTATCATCTATCTATTTCCATGATTGAATTGGTTGCAGAGCACTTTCTTAAATAGTTTGAGAGTATTTTCTGGCCAAAGCCATGGTTTTCTTATTCCCAACACAGATAAAAGGTTTTTACTACTATTAAATTTATTTGGCAAAAAAAAAAAAAAAAAGAAATAAAACCTTTAGCCATTTGCAAACGTATAGGGAGCAGAATTAATGGAGTTAAATATTGGTGTTCAATTCTTGATTTTTCCATAGTGGTTATTTAAATGGCTTACTTCATTTAATCTTATTAAAGATATTGAAGAATTATGTAAATTCTGAAAATAATTAAAGTAATTACAACCTCTTTGTCTTGTTTCAAGTAATGGAATTGTTTTATCATATTATTATCACTCACTTCCATCAGGTTGAAGTCAAGGTTTCATTATGTAATTATTAAAAATTATAAAAAAATTTACATACAAATTCAATTAGCTTCATGCTATCAATACTTTTCTGAGTTTGTCCTTAGTAGATTTAATATTTATTATGTGATTTTCATCATTGTGAGCATATTTTTTTAATTCCTGTCTATTATAAATGTGCTAAGATGATGGTGGTCATACATATGCAATTTTCATCTTGGTTTGACTCCTTTTGTTTTCAGAAATGAAAAGACTGCATCAAATGACTTGTTCACTGTTATGCTTTGAATGTATATCATCAAATATTTTCAAAAATATTTACCAGTTTATTTCTACTGGCAATGTATAAGAATTCTAATTTTACTATGCCTTTTTCGTAACTGGATATTGGGACTTATATATTGTATCTATGAGAGTGAGTATTCATTTTCTATTCATCTTATTTTTTTCACTCTCCTCATTGCAACAGTAGCTTTGCAGTTATAAAATAATAGGTAAATCAGGAATATAGCTCAGTGGTAGAGCATTTGACTGTAAAATAAAAGGTAAATCCTGATTATAATTAGTGTCTGTGATTCCCTTTTCTAGGCTTCTTCTTCCTAACCAAGAGCTAATATTCTAGTTAAATGCCTGCTGTTCATTCTGTGAAATTTGCCCTCTAGTGTGTTGACTTTTCTGACCTGCTGAATTTACAATGAGATTCATGGTGGTGGTTTTGTGTCTGCATTCTGGTTATTGTGCTCCTGATTTCATGCTTGATTCAGATTCTTACTAGAGATCAAGGAATACAATAAATTTAAAATCATATTACAGGAGAAAACTGGTAATATCAGGAAAGATGTAGCATACTATTAGAGATTGCTTTGCCTACTATATTACATGTGGGGATTCTTATTATATGTGCTATATTTATTGAATTATTGTTCTTGTCAGAATGATGTAAGCTTTGAAGATAAGTAGAACTCAACTCAGATTCATGCTCCATCACTTAAAAGCTTGTATAAGCATTTTCAAGTGTTTGCGTCCAACTATTCACACCAGTTAATTATGGGGGAAAATACATGTTCTAATAATAACTCAAAAAGACTAGCTTGTTGTCTTCTTTAAAATTCCAATAGTGAGTAGGTTGCAGTTAACTGAAGGGATACCGAGGGACTCCTTGGTGAGCGAGAACCTATATCTTATCACCAGGCACATCCTGGTCATTAGGCTGCAGATAAATCCAATTCTCAATACCAGAAAGCAGATTCATTGCTAAATGAATTCACAATGCTAAAGGGCAATTGAATTTGATAATGGATCTGCAATATTTAATTATGGAGATAACAAAATTTTATTTTAAGAATGCTAATTTTTACTAGCCTTTTTGGTATAAAACCAGAAATGTATACTGGAAAAATGTTGTCCTATTGTTCTATTTGTGCCTGTGCCATTATACCTTTTTCATACATCTCATTTAAAAGAAAACATTAATTATCACGACTATGAAGAGTAAAACAGAAGGAAGTAATGGAGGCAATTTTGCCTGGAAGTTAAATGGGAATTATTCTTTGAGGTTTGGTTATCAGGAATATGACTAGCAGAGTTCCATTCTAGAAGATAGTCTAGGATTCTTTGTTTACCTGACCCAAATAAAAAAGTTACTTATTTCTCTCTTTTGAAAAATGAGCTTGTATCATGAGTAACGCTGCTTTCCTGTATACCCTAGGGAGATTTGCTTCACCTGTGTTCAGTTTTTGTCTATCAAAAAAGTGTCTCAAAGATAGACATCTTTGAGTTGCACTCACACCATCTTTCAATGAATGGCAAATAAGTGAGATGCAATATGCTGTACATGCTAACAGATAGCCTTCTAGAAATGCTAACCAGACCACCACCATCCTCTTAATACCCTTTATGTTGAACCAATTTGTATCAGTTTGGGTAGACCAGAGAAAGAAATTCATAGACATTCATCTGTGTATGAGAAAGAGATTTATATACAAAAACAACTGAACATTGAGAGAACATCCCAGTCCCATCCAGTCTGAGGTCATAAACCTGATATTAGCCAATATGTCCAACACCAATCTACAAGTCCTCTTCAGACTCTCGATGCACATGCATGGACACTAGGAAAATCACTGGCCAGTGGTGCAAAATCAGTGCTGGTAGAAGCATCTAATTGCTGGCAGGGGTCTCCACGTGGCTTCTCTAGGTCCAGTTATCTGGCCGCATCAGGGTAGGTGCATGTGGCTTCTCCTCAGGGATGTCTTACAGGAAGTAAGCTTTGTTAGTAGAGTCTCCAAGGAAGTGAAACAAGAGAGATAGGATCTCCCACCACCAAGAAAGAATTACCACATTTCCCAGAATTGTCACAGGAAAAGGCCATGCCCACAGAGGTCTCATTGGTCATCTCCAGATTGACAGGCTAGACTCCACCCCTCCACTCTTAATCCTCAAATTGACGTCAGACTAGGTGACTGCCACACCACTGTTAAAACCACGGTGCAAATTCATCTTGTTTAGGGACCTCCTCTTTTCCACAGCCCTTGTGCTTTACCAAGGGTGCTACTCCTTCCCATACCCTCTATAATAACTTATGTTTTTAAAATATAGTTTCTCTTTTATTAAATGGTCATTTGTCTTTAGTTTATAATCAAACGGATTTCATTTGAAATAGATTTGTCTTCTCTTTACAATTTTCAATTTATATTTTCACAAATATGCATGGCATATTTTGTGTTAGAGCATTAACTTTACTAAATTTTGGCTGGTCAGATTCATCGAGCAGCATAATGGATTAAAAATCCTAGTGATATGATTCCATAATATTATCATTAAGACCATCCTACTGGAGAATAGTTCTTCGTAACACTAAAAGCCTCTATGATTCAGAAACAACTTGATAGCCATGGGCTAGCCCAGTGTTTGGCAAACAGCAGCTGGCCAGCCATATGCGGCTCTTTCAGTGTGAACGTGCAGCGCTGAAGTAACATTGAAAACAGTTGTAGATTATTATTTCAATTCATGGTGATTTCATTTGTTTGGAAAAGCACATTTAAGGCTCTGGAGTGATATTAAGGTTGTCAGGAGGGGCAGGATTTACTCGTCAGTCTCAAGAGTTTGCTGACCCCTGGGCTAGCCCTTTCCTTTCTTTAAAAATAAAAAAAAAAATGGATAGCATCATGAATCTTTATGATAACACATTGTCCTCTCTTTTTCAGTGTAGTTGGTAGTTCAGAACCACTAACTTTTTGTCATACAGTTCAAAATTTAACCCAGAGATCCTTCCTAAAGAATTGAATGTGTTTCTCTTTCTAGACTTAAACTTTGTTGCTGTCGGTAACACCATGTATCAGTTTCTAGCATTATACAAGTAATTTTGAATGAGAGAGGAAAATGTATTACTTTTCCATAGATGTAAAACTTCTCAAGATTGATTTGATGAGTGAAATATTTTACAACACACAGTAGTTTAGCGTGAAATGTATTTTATTTCCTATGAAAAAAAGCTCTGACTTTGAAGGTAATATTTTGTTCTTATTTATGTGACATTTCCCAAATTCTAACAGAATTTTGTTCTCAGATATGCTACATGGTTTTTATGTCTTCATACATTTCTAATGGAATATTTACAATATCTGCCTCATTGCCTGAAGAGTTTGACATCGAAAATATGTGTTAATGTTCTAAAATGCATCTCTGACTGCAAAGGGATGGCTTGGCATTACTTGGGCCTGCAAGGAAATGTGAGGTCCTAAAATGTCAAGTCCCATCATAGCTCTTGGAATGTAAAATGAGTTAATTTTCTAAAGCCAACATTGCTCAAAAACTTGAGAAGTAAGATACAACATCCATGTTGTTGACTCTGACTTTTCTCAGAATAGTAAAAACACAAACATAAACATTCTTACACTTGATTGGAGATTTACATTTATTCAGCAGAGTATTGCCCAGTCAGGTCTTCAGAGGCTTCCGGTGTTAGATTTCTGGTGAGATATACAGAGGTCGTTAGTTGTAGGAGAAGGCCAGAAGCAAATTAATTCCTGCTCAATGAAATGCACTAATGTCTGACTTGTATTTTCCTTAGTATATTCATTTTTTCCTAAGTATACATTGCTTTTGTATGCAAACAATAGCAACCACCAACAAATAACCAGTAAAAAATACTTTAGGACTGCTTGAATAGTTCTTCCAGTCTTAAAAGCTTTAAAGGGACCATCCAAGATACATCAATTGTTCTGTGTGAACCTTTTTGACTGACAGAAGAAGAAGGAAACACTGGAGAAGACGAACTGCAGATCTACTTACCACCATGAATTATGACTCTTATCTCCTTTGCCATCAGATTAGAAGTTGCTGACGGATCCTGATCAAAAGGGAAAAACATGAAACAGAACTTAAACTTAAAAGAGACTCCAAGCTTATTGAACACATGGAGGTTGGAGGAACCTTCAGTTCTATTTCCCTGAGTTGTCTCAGACTATCCTGAAATGATCTTTAAACCTGAGATATTTTAGCTCAATTAGTAAAGATTTCTTGACTTGAGCCAAGGGCTCTTTAAAAGATTTGCTTACAAGAGAGCAAACTGACAACAGTTAACTCTAAGGTACAGATGAATTTGTGGTGAAATAAGTGTAAAGAAATGGTGATAAAATAATTTGGGGAAAAAACATGTCATCAGTAATGGTGAGACATGTAAAATGAGGAAATATATTTGCTGTGCACATTTCAACATTAAAAAAGACATCTATGTAGTAGTTCACATTAGATTCTGGAGTAGACAGAACTCTGTGTTTTCAAAAGTAAAAAAACCCTATGATAGAAAATTTTATATTTTTCACACATGTAAGCCAATATATAAGAGCTCATACGTTAAAATGTTCTAGTTCATTCTATAGCAATGGTTCTCAACCTTCCTAATGCCATGACCCTTTAATATAGTTCCTCATACTGTGGTGACCCCCCCAACTATACAATTATTTTCATTGCTACTTTATAATTGTAGTTTTGCTCCATTTATAAATCAGGGGACCCTGTGAAAGGGCTGTTCAACCTCAAAGGAGGGTCACAACCCACAGGTTGGGAATTGATGTTCTATAGGTATATCCCAATATTCAATCACTCATAAAAAATAGTAACAGGAACATTATTATATGATTTTAGCAACAGAACATCTTGGTCCTCTTGGTGGAACATTGAAGTTTCATGGGAAATGTGTTTAAAAATCTTTATTGTGCATGTGTGCAAAGCAGTATTTCTGAATCAGTTTGACATTTTTACCCTCTCTTCACTTTATATTCATTTCAAAATTTGAAGGTGCAGAAGTATAAATACCAGTTTCATCTTAATGGAAATTGTATATATATATATGCATATATAGAGAGAGACAACTCAGATAATGTTAGTAACTTTATTTGAAAAAAGTTAAATTGAAAATAATGTATACCTACAGTCTGTAAATTTGTGGATTGGAAAAAAATCACTAAGTAATCGATATTTGTTCAGTGCAAGATATTTAGCTGAGTGTAATGCTTTATTATGACTCCTATTAATTGGTAAAGAATGAAAATTAGGGAATGATAAATACTTTAAAAGTGATAACTTTAAAGCTCCCAGTCATTACTAGTATTCTACCCCTTTCCCTCCAACCCTTTAATCACATATCCTACAATCAGAAAATTCACAAAATTCATGCTTCATCCAAGTCGGCTGGAAGTCTGTTCTCTCAAACACAAATTATTCAAGCCTATTTGCAGGATTTTAGCAAGTGAGCTGTTGACTTGAGAATTCTAGTTTCTAACAAGGGACAGGTGATGCTAATGTTGCTTATCCATAGAGTATATGTTGCAAACCACCACCTTTCTTTGTTTCTAAGCAGCTCCCATGTGTGGCGCTGGTCAAAACAGTCAAATTATAATGTAAAGATTGGTAATTTGAACCTACTTATTGCTCTACAAAGATTGATGCGGCACACAGACGGGAATATCTGGAAGCATATTCCTCTCCTCTCTGCAGCTGCTACAATTCAGAATCAAATAAATAGTAGTAGTCTGAGCTGAGTTGGGTCAGCTGAGCTGAGGTCGATAGGGTTGGGTTGGTCATCTGTTTTAAAATACGTTGATAAAAAGGTATATCCATTTCTAATGATTTATTGTTATTTTATGCACTTTATTTATTTAGTCAAACTCGGTGCCGAAATCTGTGAGTCCAGATCCCATTGATTTAAAGATGATGTTAAATATTCTAGTACCTTCTTAAGCTCTTCTTAATTACCTATCATATTAAAGTCCTAATTGATTCATTTATTATTCATTACTCTAGGTGGCAAGGCTCTTTTAGTCAATCTACACATAGTGAATTTAGAGACAAAAGCTTGAAATTTTGATGATAGGCAGGTGGTATAATAAAACAAGTAAATTAAGATATACTAGCCTATTAGTGTTTTCCTTTGCAGAGACAAAGACTGTACTTAAGAGCATATGCTTAAGAAATACCAATGTTAAATCTTTGAGCATTTCTACGGTGTTAATTGCAAAGTTTTAAATTTTTAAAAATAATTCTTCCTATGTATTTCCATTAGTGTACTATTTCTTTGGTATTTTTAAAGTAAACCTGTTTCTACAAATAAACACTGTTTTGTGATGTATGTAGCCCTGGTGGTGAACTGGGTTAGGCTCTGGGCTACTAGCAGCAAGGTCGGCAGCTTCAAACCACGATTTGTTGCTTGAGAGAGAGACAAGACTTTCAGTCTTGGAAACTCACGGGAGCAGTAATCCTCTGTCCTACGTGGTCACTGAAAGTTGGAATAGATGGAAGTGAATTTGTGATGTTGCTGTCTCACCCCCCAAATGAAGTATTAAAGTAAATAAATATCAGAAAAGCAAATCAAATCTAGGCAGATTTTAAAATTATTTTAATAGGAAATACTGTGCTATAAGACTTCAAACTATCAATAGAATTACCTTCTACTCCAGGGGAGTGATTTATAATTTCTCTATTAGAAATTGATAATGATGTCTCTAAACCAGGCCACGGATATATAGGAACCATAGATATATGAGTGGATTTAGGGGTCACACTTAATTTTATCCACAGTCTAACAATTATTTCTTTTGACATGACCCTTCTCAGGCTCCACTTTTATACCTTTGTGAAGAGATCACTGAAGATATGAAAGGCATAAAAAAGAGTGATGAAGAAGCCAGATGGTGCCCAGCTATTAGAAAGAATAGTGTCTGTGGTTTTAAAGCCAGGTTTAGTATTGAGGTAGCAGAAGGACCTGAGTCCTCCACTCAAGTACCCCCTCAATGCAAGAACAATTTGTTCTATTAGAGAAACAAATTCATAAACACGAAATGGATATAAATGAAATGTTTATATACAAAAGGAATGGGACATTGAGAAAGAATCCCAACGCAATGCAGTCCAAGGTCATAAGTCTGAAATTAGCCCATATGTCAGATACCAGTCTATAAAGTCTCCCTCTGACTCACAAGGCACGTGCAATGACACCAGGACAACCACAGGCCAGTGGGCACAGACCCTTGTGTGTCCAGTGACAGTAGAATCATCCCAGTGCTGTCAGGGATCTCGCCAAGCCTCCTCATTTTCAGGGCTCAGGGCCCATCAGTAGTGTCCAGTGGTGGTAGAAGCATCTCAGCATTGATAGTAGTCTCCCTATGATAAAGTGACCAGATTTTAAGCTGGACACCATTGACTGGGGGGTGGGGAATGTTATTGATTAAAAGTTTCATCTGTATGGAACCACAAAAATTTTATATAATTCAAAAATAGTATTGTAATATATTTACTTTAATTTTAAAATACCACAGGTCATTGTTAAATTGTTAAAAAGCGGGATGTCTGCTCACTTTACCCTATGGCCTCCCAAGCATCTCAGCACTGGTAGGAGTCTCCACGTGGCTTCTCCAACCTCAGAGGTTTGAATCCATCAGGGTTCCTCCAGTCTCTAGGACTCAGAGTTATATCATGCTGCCATGTTGTCTTGTTGGTAGACCATCTTCAAATACTGAGTTAAGCCTCATTTCTCCAATTAGGAAATACCGTGAGACTTCCTAGAAGTCTCAGGAGAAAGCCATGCCCACACATTGGCTATCTTCAGATTGACAGACTGGACTCCACCCTTACACTCCCAGTGCTGAAATTGACACAGATTAGTGACTGCCACACTCACTTTCCAGACAGGATCACTGAAGACAAAGTGGGTGCATAAACAAATGTTGAAGAAAGTTGATGGTGCCTGGATATCAAAACCTATAGCATCTGGGGCCTTAAAGGTTTGAAGATAAACAAGTGTCCATGTAGCTGAGAAACAACAAACCCCACATGGAAAAAGCAGAACAGCCTACATGATCATGAGGTAGCAATGGTATCAGCTATAAGGCATCAAAAATCCATAGCAAAAAATCATAATATGAATGAAGTGGGGAGGAGTGCAGAGTGGAGGCCCAAAGTTAATCTATAGGCAATTGGGAATCACCTTACAAAGGGTCATTGAGAGAAGATGAGCCAGTCCAGCTGATGCAGTATAGCACTGATGAAACATGCAGCTTTCCTCTGATTCTTTAATGCTCCCTGTCTTCATCCCCACCACTATCATGACTCTATTTTTACCTAACAAATCTGGCTAGGCCAAATGCTGTACCCTGTTACAGATAGGAACTGGAAACACAGGGAATCCAGCACAGATAAACCCTTCAGGACCAGTGATGAGAGTGTGAGAGAGCAATACTGGGAGGATAGAAAGAAGTTGGGGTAGAACTGATCACAAGGATTTACATAGGATCTGTTGCATTTCCCCTTGCTCCCTAGGGGACAGACAACAGAAAAGTGGGTGAAGAGAGATGTTGGACAGTGAAGACATGAAAAAAAATAATAATTTATAAATTATCAATGGTTCATGAAGAAGCTTGTGGGGGGAAGAAGGGGAAATAAGAAGCTTGTGGGGGGAAGAAGGGGAAATATGAGTAGCTAATACCAAGGGCTTAAGGAGAAAGAAAATGTTTTGAGGATGAAAGTCAACAAGTGTACTAATGTGCTTGACACAATGGATGTATGTGTGGATTGTGATAAGAGTTGCATCAACCCCTAATAAAATGACTAAAAGAACAACAATAAGTAGCCCTTTAATTGAGTCATCAAACAAATCTACCTGGAATGAGCACTCTGGCTTGTGTGATCCAGGGATTGGAAATGATACATTTAAATCTAAAGAAGAGAATGGTATTAGTGGTTAATATTGTGAACACTTGGTTTACAGAGACTATTAATGACAACAGAAGCCCAGAATCCATTTGCAGGAGCCATCTGTGGATTAAGCTCCTGGTGACTCCTGATCACAGTGGCAGGAAGTGAACACCCTTGCTACCAGATAGACCTCATTGTAAAGTCCAGTGGGGCAGAAGCAATCATGTAATTCCTTATTCATTCCATCTCCATATCGATTCACTCTAAAGCTTTTTGAGTTTTAAAATTTTCTGCTTTCTTTTTTATTGAGATTTTTCTATGTTTTGTCTAGTCCTTGCTTTTTTTTCTTGTTTGTTTGCTTCCTGCCTCTGTTTTATTTCATTTTCTGTATATGAAATCCTGAATAGATAGACCTTTAAAGGTAGTAATTAAGTTGATAATTACCTAAGGCAGTCTTTCTTAACCTGCAAGTCATGACCACTTTGGGGTTTAAACCACCCTTTCACAGGGGTTGCCTGATTCATAGCAGTAGCAAAAGTACAGTTATGAAGTAGCAATGAAAATAATTTTGTGATTGGGGGATCACCACAACATGAGGATCGGTATTAAAGGGTGTCAGCATTAGGAAGGTTGAGAATCACTGGCCTGAGAGCATAGCAGGGGAGGATGGGAGCAGAAATGAGTAATTAGCAATATGAGGATAAGAACAAAATACCAGTGTCCTGAAATTGACTGTGATGATGACTTTAAAAAAATCATATAATACGATTGAATGATTAACTTGCATGATATGTAAAGTATATGCTTATAAATCTATTAACAACAAAAAGACTACAATGAAAACACTAGAAACTTCTGTGTCTGCCTTAAAAAACAATGACAAAATAGACACTGAGTCTAAAAATCACAAGTGAAGAAATCAATAAGAAAAATCTCAGAAGGATCTTTAACAATTTAACCATGTTACCCTTGCGGAGGTAAAGGAGAAAGGAAAGGAGAGGAAAGATTTACATTAGCACGCAAGCAGCAATTACTTGACAGAGATTACTTCAGTCTATCTACAAATGATGTGAGAAAACCAGCTTGAGAATTCATTAGAGAAGGCATTTCTAGATGTGAGTGTATTTATCATCAATGACAGCTGTTTTAAAATGGACTAAACTTATGGCAAAAAAAACCACACACAGATGAGTGTCCAGTTATAAGCACCAACTGAATGAATTCTTCAATTCCTTTGATGTATTTTTGAAAATCCATTTTAATTTGCCAGAAAAATATCATTACCAGAATAACATGAAACCTTTTGTAATCAAAATTAAAACTACTTATTGCTGTCTAGAATATTGGTTAACTTGTTATCATTATGTGAGATTTAATTTGATAAATATATATTCAAATAAAAATATAACCACAGAGTCTATGGTGCAGGTGCTATTATGTTGTGTGTATAATGTACACACTGAGGAATAGGCATTGCTCTTTTGTTCATCCCAAAATAAATGTTTTTTCATTATCTACATGTGGACAATGCTCCTACATCAGCCCAAGATGAATTCGATTAATATGCTCTAAATATAGCCAAGCAGAATGTTTCTCGTGGCTGGAAGAAATAGTGTGAGTACTTTATCCTAACTTTATACTATAGTCTGTCATATCAAATATGCTACTTTTAATTGCCTTCAAATTGGCTCTGACTAATGGAAAACATGTAAAACACAGCAAAAGATTTCCTAGTGTGGATTGTTTTCATAAGCATCTGTATGCTATTATTGTGAGTCTATTAGTTTGGCTTCCATGTATTTTGAGTGTCTCTTGTTGGAGGCTCATCTTCCTGCACTGTATTAGACAACCATCTGTTGTGAGCCATAAAGTATTCATTGGCTAATTTCCAGAGGCAGATCACCATTCTTTTCTTTCTAGTTTGTCTTAGTCTGTAAGCACAACTGAAACATTTCCACCATGAATCTCTCTGCTGTTATTTGGAAGACAAATGATCAGGATTCTAGCATTCAAGGTAAACATAAGCACAATAATATGGCAAACCGACATGCATGTGGTGGATATGGAGCCACCTTATCTAAAGTCAATAGATACTTCCAATCTACATCCCTTGTCCCCAAATCCCCATCTCAGAGCTCTAATTTCTACTCAAAGACGACTCTGATACATTATTCAACTACTCAACAGTTTTTTCCTTGTTGTATTTATATTGCAATTATTTAAAGACTATATTGCCTATAAAATTGTATTTTACTTGTAATTTTTCATAGCCTTAGATCTATTCCTATTTTCTTCAACACCTCTCAGGTGTATGGCGAGGATGACGGTGCATTTTCAATGAGTACTATGCTGATCCAAACTCACTATTAAGCACATAGACAGCCTTAAGAAAATTGTAGAAAGTTTTTCATTCCATTTGCCATGAACCTTCTGAAGCCCCCTCCCATATATGTTCTATATCTTGTGAACATCACCTGAGTTGACAGAATATGAATTCTCTCCACTTGGTAGATGAAAATGATGAAAGTTAGAAAGCCTAAGTAAATTGTGTTCAGATTATAACATGTTTTACAGTTAATTTTATAATCTGAATAGCATTTACTTAGTCCACTATGCATGTGTATATGCACACATGTGTACAGAGAAATCTGTACAGAGATGCACATGCAGCATCTTGACCCATTAATCTATCAGCAAAGAGATTAACTCAACCAGTGCTTTCAGAATGAATAGGTGGGTCCAATAACTTGAACCCTACACACAAGCACAACAGACTCTCGTGGAAGGAGAACAAGGAGGATGATGGCACACAGTGGTGAGTGAGTGTTGCATGAGGTGGGCAAAAGACCAGGACCTCTGGGGAAGCAGGGACAGATGCATGTGCTGGGCATTAGCTCTGTGAAGTCAACGCTCCTACTTTTGCGGTGACATTTTCTTATGCAGTTTAAGTAATAGAGCTGTCATTTTTCATTCTGAAAAATGATGGGAAAGCAAGGTCCTGTGCTGCTTGTCATGCGCTGAGATCAGGCAGCTGGGACAGAGTATGGATGAACTTCAAAAGTCACAGCTCCTTTGGCAGAGAAACTGATTCCCCTGCAAGCATGTCATTGGGTCCTCATTTTTTTTAAAGCAGGGAGCCAAGCAGTGTCTGCCTACACTCGCCAAAGAGATTCCTTGATCTGTGAGACTGCTTAGCTCGCTCGGGTTATTGTGTTGATTCTAAAAAAAAAAGAAATCACACTAAAATACTGTTAAAAGGCTAAACTATCCCTCCAGAACAGTGAGGAAGGGGTGTCACTTGTGCTCTAACTGGGGTGTTCATCTCAACCTGTGGGTCTTGATTCCTTTGGGGGTCAAAGAACCCTTTCAGGAGTCACCTGATTCATAACAGTAATAAAATTACAGTTACGAAGTAGCAATGAAAATAATTTCATGGTTGGTGGGGTCACCAAGCATGAGGAACTGTCTTAAAGGGTCAAGGCATTAAGAAGGTGGAATACCTCTGATCTATGGTCTGTCTCTTGCCTGTGGGGTAGATATCTGGGATTAGGAAGGGGGCAGGAGATGGACAGGTATTTCTCTTATTGTGCCAAACAGATTTCTTCCAAAGCACTCCATTCTCTTCAGTAGACCACAACATGACAGTGATTAATTTGACTGTAACTGAGGTTGATCACTAGAGTGACATTTGTCTTTGATGTTGGCAGGAAACCTGCCTATTTGGCACCATCATCTCCAGATCAGTGATGTTCAAAGGGAGACAGATGGCAACAGGAGCTTCCCAGATCCACATGAATCGATGCAGCGTTTGTGTGTGTGTGTTATGCATGTTGTGGGTTTGTATGTAATATCTATGTTTGAGTAGGTGTACATGTTGTATGTTCTGAGTCTATCATGGGTCTGTCTGGGTCTAGTGTCTAGGTATGCCATGTTTATGTGTGGGAGTGTATATATGTCAATGTGGATGGGAATTTGAGTAAGGAACTTCATGAGGGAAGATGATTGGAGAAGAGAGAGATCTTTATGCACAAAGATGGTCCAAAATCGGAATTCAATTGTAGCTCCAGGCCTGGTATGTGATGATGGGCAGATATTTTCTAGTAATTTGTTTAAAAATGCATTTGTTTCTATCTTTTTATACTTTCCTACCTCTATGTGCTTTGACCATGTTATTACAGATGATCAGTCCTTAGAAAAGAACATCATGCTTGATCAAGTAGAGTATCAGTGAAAAAGAAGTCCCACAATGAAATTAATTGATACAGAGGCTATAGCAGTAGTCCCCAGCATAGCAAGGATTGTGAGGATGACTTAGAACTGGGAAGCATTTTGTTGAATGGGTCAAATTGATCATAGGATCATTATGAATCAGAACCAACTTGAGGGCAGCTCATAAGATGAACTTGTTCATTCTAAATTGAATCACTTAAGCTTTCAAAAATAAAGTATCAGTATATTTATGAAGTAACCAATATATATTTATGGCACCAAGCATAAGAGAGACATAAGAAAAAGGAAAAATGCAATTAATAACAGAAGAGGGAGGAATACATAATGAGTATAGGGAAGCTTTGAATGCCAAATGTCAGGAAAATGCTTAAATAAGTGAAAGGGTATTTGATGGCACTGTCCGGTAAGTATTGTGGTCAGCAGTCCAAGCTGTAACATCAGCGCTCACCCCAATGTCAACGGTTTAAAGGACGAGGCTATCTGTTCCCATAAAGTGTTAGACTCTCTGAGACACTACATCGGATCACTATGAATCATAAATGTCTCGATGGCAGTGCATTTGGTTTAGGTTTTCGTATTTATATTGTGAAGTGTTAATTATTTATAAACACATTTTCACAAAATTAGTATCATAATATTTTATTGTACTGTTAAGTACAAAATCATTATGTTAAATAATGTCGTCCCAACTTTTGTACTCATTAAAGATGTAACACCTTTAATGAACAAATTGGAAGTCTGTCTGGAATAATGCACAATTTAATGTGTTTTAAAAGAAGAGAATAAGAATAATTTCTATTTTCTTACTTAACCTTAATTTACTAGACTCTTTAATACTTTACTATACTTTCTTAATCTCTATCATAATAAAGTATATCCATTTATTATCAGAAAAATGAATAACAATAATATGATTTTCATTTATATTTTTAAAAGGCACAGGTTTTCTTTAACTGAAAATATTTAGCAAATTTAATTTTCTTTCCAGTTAGAACTTATTGTGGCTTTAATATTTTGTAAAGACTGTAGTTTAAGTTACAGAATATGGATATTAATGTTAGGAAAAGGAAAACATAGATTAGGAGATATATATATATATATACATTCATATTTTCCAGTTATTTAACACATTCATATTTTCCGGTGATTTAAAAATTATTATTTGAGCAGAAGTCAATCAATGCCTTGATGCCCTTTCAAAGGTGGACTCAGTAATACCAAGGAGAGATGGAGCAAAAAAGTGGGCATGTGGCAGGATAACAAAAATTGTGAAATATATATTCTGTAAACAATCCCTCATAATCTGTCTATAAGATTCTTCAATTTACCTGACTCTACCTGTTTCTCAGGGCTTCCTGACTGGCCTCCCTAGAGACCTAGGGCCACTCTCCCTTCACTGAATGATCATCAAATCATCCTACCTCACACTACCTTATAAGCACAAGGAACACTAGCTCCCTTTATTTTTTATAAGGGTCTTTGAGTAGTCTACCTTGAATGATGTTGCTAAGTTTCTGGCTATCCAGTCCCCACTTGTGGTAACCACGTGTGTTCTGAATGGAACCGTTCCTTAGATTTTCCATGGTAGTTACCTGTTGGAGTAGATCCCCAGGCTTTCCTTCTGGGGTGCTTCTGGGTGAGAGAGAACAGTCAGCCTGTCGTGTAGTAGTGCATCACTTAGACATTTATGCCATTCATGGACACTGGCCTTCAGTCACTAAAGGTGGTTATTGTAGAGCTGACTGCAATGCGAGTGAAGCCATGTGTTTTTCAATGGCGATTTTACAGATATAGGTAGCCAGGGGATTTCCCAACCTTTCAATTAGCAGTTGACCCATTAACCATTTGTACCAGCCCGGGCCTACCCCTTGTGTGTTTATTGTAATAGTCAACACCAAAGACATTGCATAGATCTTATTATTTGATACTCATAGAATCTCCCAACAATGGACATTGATGTAATTTTTGAGCAGCAGCTCCTCATTCAATTGGGAAGTTTCACTGAGAACAAGAGCCTCTGAGCAGTGCTGATCATCCCATTTTAGTTTTCATTATTTCATTATCTCACACACAAGCTATGCGATTCGGAGTCCAGAGGCTGTTTTGGAATTTAAACAATAGGCCTTTCAAATGTATCCTATCACCTTGGTTAAGATAAAGAAATCCCTCCTGGTTGTTTCCATCAAGAATGCTAGTGAGGAATGTGTCAGTATTCCTTCAACAAAGCTGGGGAAAAGTCCGCTTAGGGCAACTGACCAATAAGAGAACTAACCAAAGTCAGGCAAGATCTCTCTAAGCCTCACAGTGTTTTGCATTTTAAAATAAAGTGAACAGCTGCTTTATTGAGTTGTGATGAATAAATGATGTAATGCAAGCAAAATAGCAGGTTGTCCATCACAAAATAAATATTTGTTACTTATTAGTAGAGCTGAGATTAAATGGGGATAGTTATTCTCTCAAAAGACAAAGATTTCACTAAAAGGCAATTAATACTTCCTGGTTGACTATAAAATAAAGTTGATCTGATTAACTTGAAATACGTTAGCAGGCCATGAGGTAATAAAAATCTCATTGACTCCTCATGGAAAGCCTAAGATGTAGTTTTCCACACTGACTCTCTTTCAGAGATACAATAACTGAAACTTAATTTCCAAGGTCATACAACTACTAAGTTGTAAAGAAGTGTTTTAAACTGAAGCATATCTGACAATGAAATCTGTATTTTTCACAGCTACTATAGCCAAACACTACTCATACCTCTTGACTCTTGCGGTTGTCATGTCTGCACACCCATCTTACACTGGGACCCGCAGGAGTGGATGAGTTTGCTGGTGTTGTAGTTCGTTACAGTCAGGTTGGCTTCGATTTATTTGGGGAACCTCTTGGACAACATAAAATGGAGCCCTGGTGGTGTAGTGTTAATGAGTTGAGCTCTCAACTGCAAGGTCAGCAGTTTGAAACCAATAGCTGCTCTCAGCAGAAAGATGGGACTTTGATTTTGATTTTGCACAGTGGAACAAATGATTCTTCATGGTCATTGATATGTGCAAATCCATTGCTGAAGCTATGGCACATTTTGAGTGTCTTCCAAAGGAACGGAGTCACTTTATTGGATAGCCTTCTTTTGTGAGTCATAATAGGATTTTCAATGCCTTTTTTTCAAGTGTAGATCACCACGCTTTCCTAGTCATTTGTTTTACTGAAAATCCCTACCCAACCAGTTCATCTTGGTTGACATTAGTGACATTTAAAGTACCCATGGTACACTTTCCAGTAACAAAGAAACAGATCAGCCACCAGAGCACAACAGACTGAAAGAGGGTTGGTGAAGTACAACCTGATATTTAATATCTGTAGTTTTCTAGGATTTTTTTTCCACCTCAAACTCTGTGGCACCACAAGCCAGCCGTGGGAGGGAACAGAAACTTCCAGTTTCTTTTCCCATCTGGGTCAGCAGATGGCCTATAAATGTCTCAGCTGAGAATCAGTTGTACACATTTAACATTCTTGCTGAGCCTAATCTCTAAGGAGCTAGAACTGTATGTTGTGGCTGACATTTCCTTTTACAAAAATAAAATTCCATATTTTAAATCTAGTATGGACCTAAAAATGTTTTGCTTTGTTTTTTAATCAAAGAAATACTATTTCTATGTAATATAGGGTCCCTTTCCTTCTGCTTTTGAAGTACATTGTATTTCTTGAATCAAGAAATGTTTTCCCTCTTAAAATCACACATGTTATTTGAAGGGTGTTATAGTTTTGGATTCAGGGAAGACAAACAACGGGTATAATAATTGAGTTTATCAAAATTATTTATCTACACAAGACAGATATTGTGTTCATTTCATAATCTTCACTCCCTTTCCTATTGATATTTTAAGTCTAATATAAGAAAATTTACAATACTTTTTCCTCAATTCATTAATGATTTTCTTTAGTTTTCAGGATTCCAATTATTTTTAATACATAAGAATAGAAATTATTCCAGGGAGAAAACAATAATAGTGAACATTTAAACTAAAAGAGATATTCTATTGTTTTGTTGCATTTTTTGTTTGTTTGCCTTTTTCCAACAGAAAAAAAAAACCTGGATACCTAGGATACTTCCATTCATTCTTTGGGAGTGAGCATAAGCATTCTGGACCTCAGGTGCTCATGGCCACACTGCCTGACCGAACTAAGCTAAGAGTCCCAGGTTTTGTCCACCATCATCCATGAAATGTCTCCTGTATCTTTAGTTATTGAATCAATGAAGGCACTGTTACCATTTAGAGTTGGTCTGAGCAAGTCCTCTCAAATCTCCATGATCCACCCATCTCTGCTCCACTAAGAAAGCATCATCAAATTTACTCTCCATCTACTTACTGGTATATGGTATTTTCATAGGTCTACTATGTTTTTTTCATTCATCCATTGTATACAAGTTCCTTCAGAATTATATATGTATCACTCCTCCTGCTAGTCTTCATGGGTAGATATACGACTTCATAAAAAAAAATCTATTGTCAAGCTGGAAGGAAAATGGAAAGACAGACATGTACAAGCAAAAAAGGTCTATTCCTAAAGAGATATTAGACTTTGAAGCTAATTATGACACTTATTTTTAAATACATATTCCTAGCCAATGATCTGGATAAATTTTGGATATCAACTCCAGTGAAAGAACCCAACCATATCCCTGATCTCTGATGCTGCATTTTCCTTCCTGAGTGTAAAACTTACCTTCTTCAGAGAAAGATATGATAGGCAAAGACTCGTGAAAATTTATGCAAATATTTACATAGTCCTCTTTGGCATCTTCTTTAAGATTCTGGCAAAACTCCCCTCTAAGACATAGAATTGTGGGCTTTTAGGCAGAATAACCTGGAACTGGATTCTAACATTATCTACTGCTTGTGAGCTTTGAACCTGTCATATGGAATGCATATCCACCTGTGACCCAGCTTTATAGTATTATTGTAAAGTTACATAAGATAATACAGTATAACATTTATAGCACTGAATATATGTATTACTTCTTTACATTATACAACTTAGGAAATAGTAAATGAATATTTTATTAAAAACAATAGCAGCAAAACAAACTTATTTGTATAAATTGCTAATATTTTATCTTTAAAAACAACTTTATCTTGTGATGTCAATTCTCATTTATATAATTCAGGTTCTCTGGTTATTTTCTCAGCAAGTTCTCATTAGTAGGTTCCATTGAGTCAGCCCCAACCTATAGTGACCCGCTACACAACAGGAGGAAAGAGTGCACATCCTCAAACTTTTCACTGCTCTTCCTCTTTACCAATCACACTGTCCTTCTCCAGGGACTGGTCTCTACTGACAATATTTCCAAAGCATTTAAATTGAAGTCTTGCCATCCTTGCCACTAGAATCCATGTTCTTCCAATACAGATCAGTTTGTCCTTTTATCAATGCATGGCACTTTCAATAATCTTTTCCAGCTACATGATTCAAATGCATGTGTTCTTTTAAGATTTTCTTTAGTCATGTCCAACTTTCACATGGATATAATGCAAGGCAGAATATCATGGCTTCAGTCAAGCACACTATAGTACTCAAAGAAACATCCTTATTCTTCAGTAATCTAAGGAATTCTTCCCAATGCAGTACATCCTTTGATTCCTTCACTCTCACTTCCATGAGTATTGATTGTGGATTCAAGCAAGACAAAACCCTTGACAACTGCCTCCTAATCTATGTACAATTTCTGCATGGGTACAATGGCATGCTCTGGAATGTCCATTCTTCTCGAGGTTATCTATGGCTTTTTACTATCCACATTGTCCAATATCTTGACTTGGTCAATGAAACACAAGTAAATATCATTCTGGAATTCTCTGCTTTGAGTCAATATCCATCTGATGTTCCATGACCTCTTCTGAATCCAACCTGAACCTCTGGAAGCTACCTTTCAATGTACTACTGCAACCTTTGCTGGTTGATCTTCAGCAAAATGTTACTTGCATATTATACCAAGTATATTGTTGTATTATTTAGAATGGGTACACATATGTATAGTTTTGGTTTTCTAACTCTAAATCTTTGCATATTTATTAAAGCATTTGACTTGGTGTTCTCAAACTGCCCTTTGAAATTTTCTATTCAACCCTGATGTCATCATTTTTTTCAGTTGTTTTATACTACTGTATGGTTAAGAGGAAGTTTCAGTCTTTCCCATCATCTACTTTGATTTGTTTTCTTTCCTGTCCTTAGTGATCTTTCCTTTCTCCATGAGTAATGGTCTTGATGTCCTTGTACAGCTCATGGGGTCTTCTGTCATTACAGTTTAATGCATCATAGCTGTACTTAAGTTGTTCTCAAAATTCAGGTGGAGGAGACTCAGGGTCATATTTTGGATCTTGTGGACTTGTGTTAGATTTCTTCAGCTTTAACCTGTTTTCATCTGAACAATTGATGGTTTAGTCTACCCTTAGCACCTGTTTTTGTTTTAGCTGCTGATAATTGAGCTTATCCATCACTTCTTCCCACAGATGTAGTCAATTTGATTTCCGTGGATTCTGTCTGGAGAAGAACATGTGAAAAAAAATATCTGCTATGAACAAGTTATTTATCTTGCAAAGTTCCATCATGATATCCCCAACTTCATTTCTATCACTAAGTCCATATATTTGGGCTTCTCTGACTTTTTTGTGATTTCCAACTTTTGCATTCTAATTACCAATAATTATCAATGAATCTTTATTGCATGTTTGATCAATTTCAGCTGAAATATTGGTAGATTTCTTCAATTTCTTCATCACTAGTTTTTATGGTTGATGCATAAATTTGAATAGTTGAATTGATTGGATTTCCTTTGAGGTGGATACATTTCTATCAGAGATAGCATTGTATTTCAAGATTCATTTAGAAAAATTCTTTTTTAACAAAGAAGGCAGCTGCATTTATCTTAATTATGCTAGCATAGCAAGTAATATACTTTTCTGATTAAAAATAGCTTATCCTAGTCTATTTCAGCTCACTAATGATCTTTACGAGTTCTGTTTCAGTTTTAAAAACTCCCAGTTTTTCTAGTCATATTTCACATGTTCTATGTTTCAATCATTAGCAGCTTGTTCCAACTGTTTTTTCTTACTTTGACTTGTTGTTCATCAGCTAGTGAAAATTCCAAGGCGGTACTCCAACCGACTTCTCTCCATTCTGGTCATCATGGTCAGCTCAACTATGAGAAAGCCGTTTTTCCACTGTCACGTTTTGACTGCCTTCCTACCCTAGGGGTCCATCCGCAGTCACTACGTCCAACAATGCTCTAGTTCCATTTATTAGGCCTTCTGTGTCTGAAAATGTTTCAAAGCTTTGCATTAGTTTTTCCATGCTTCCTTTCTCCAAAGTGGGCAGCTGAGTCCTTTGCAGTCTGTTCTGAGTTTGAAAAGTCCACTGAATCCTGTTCAATCTGTGTGATCCTGCTGGCAATTGAAATACCAGTAACATAGATCTTCTAGCTCCTAGAAAAGCACAAGTCACTATAGGGAAACAAACTGATAGACAAGGACTGGTTATAATAGCGGTCTCATACAACATTTCTACTTTTACAATTGACTGATAACCCTCAGTGTAATGGCCCCTAGGAGCATCCATGGCATAAGAGGTTTCCCAGATTCATTTTTATTGTTTGACATTGTGTGCCAAAATTGATGTCCTTTTTACATCTATGTGCAATGGATATTCTGCTAGTTGCCTTAACTTCCTGTCCCCTCATTATTCGCTACAACAAGCCCATTATGCAAGTGTTGCACTGCACTATTAAAGAGAAGCCTGTGTGGCTCTCTTAGCTACTGAGTGGAGCACAACTTCTGACGCACACCAATTTGCTTTTTAATTTCTCTTGCTGTTACTAGTTTTTCTGTTAAAAAAATAAAGCTCCTCTTTCTACCAAATATTTGCTACAAAAGACTAATGTCTTGATTCTTTGGGATTTGATTAAATATACAAACAACACTTCTATTACTAATTTGAGATGTGAGTGATTAAGTCATATTCCCACCTTGGAAATGCAGAGTGACAAGTATGTAAAAAATCATGTGAGAAATCTGTTGTGGCTGCCGACATCAAGCATGAGACAGTACTTTTAAATATAAGGTCCAGCATTGCTTGAGCACTTTCAATACTGAGCAGTTCAACTTCCATCCTAGTTTTCCATCTGTCTGATCTTTGCTAAGCAGAACAGATGTCAATTGTGGAGTTCTGGGTCATTCAATTAGATTCCATGCATCGCTGACCAGACCATTTCTCTTCAATTTATTTGAATTGGTGGCAGATGTGCAGCTTGTCAAAAAGCATTTCCAAATTAAAAGGGAAAACATATTGCATGGTGGCTAATAGGGTCTCAATATGTATAAATAAACTACATATCATCACTGTAGTCAAAGTTTTGATGCAAAAAGTGGCACAAATAGGCATTTCAAAATTTTCGTGTCATATGTGTGGGTCTAGGAGATAAGAAAGACTAGTGAAAATATTTGCTGTCAAATATGAATGGAAAATTTGGAATTTCCTGGTGCATAGTAAATACCCATGCAATAAACTGGCTGGGCATTCACAGTGCATACCAATGTCATCATAGTAGCAGAGGTGGGTCTGTGGTGCTTTGTGTCGATGGAGCATTGGCATAACTGAGGATTCAGGAACAGGCATAATCATTAGTTCATAGCCTCACAGATGTAGACACCTACCCAAATGCCAGCCATTGCTAATCAGCTCACTGAAAAGGAGGTCTTTGCAATATGTTACAGGGATCCTCAAACTATAGCCTGCAGGTCACAAGCAGCCTAACGAGGACATTTATCCAGCCTGCAAGGTTTTTTTTTTTTTTTTTTTGGCTGCTGCTGCCTGCCCTGCTTAGCAGCTGACTCATTTAGAGCCCGCAGTGAATTTGTTCATATTTTTGGGGTTTTTTTTAATACTATATTCCAGCCCTCCAATGATCTGAGGAACAGTAAACTGACCCCCTGTTTGAAAAGTTTGAGGATCCCTGATTAAACTATATATGGTCAATTGACACTTGTAAATTAATCAGATTTTTTATGTTATTCAACTATGACAGCAAAAAAAAAAGAATATAACAAACCATGCTGGTAATCTAAATTCTCAGGAATAATGAATATTTGAATGTGCCCTGAGAAAGAGTGGAGCTTAAAATGTATTCAGTACTGGCCAGGAAGTACATTCTGAAACTACCCCATGACCTGATTGTCTGAAATGAATGATTGCCAGGTAGAATGCGCAAAAAAGTAGAGAATCCATGTATATTTATTGTTTAGAAGTCTTTCATTTTAGACTGTGAATTAGAATTTTCAGGTGATGAATATTCACTTGAAAAGAATACATTAAGTATTATATGGGATCTTAACTAATCTTGTTTAAAATTTCCTTCCACCAATATTAGCATGAACACTTCTCCCAATCCCCACCATCATTTCTTTTCCAAATCATTCCCAGGTTGTTATTTCAAAAGAATATTGATTTGGGAATTATCTAATACTTGACTTGTACCAGTAAAGGACAGAGGTGTCAATGATATTAGGTTATTTTTTAAGAACTGATACCAGAATAGTCCAAGGAGTTGGGTATTGAATGATCTCGATCTCCCAAATGCCCAAAACTTTAAGAAACTATTTTGTCCCATTTTCCCTTTACTCCCTTTTAAGTATATTCCTTGATGATCCTGTGTTCTGTGATTCACTGCAACATTCCACAGAGACTCAAATAAATTTAGGGAAATAGCTCACATGGTCATGGGTGTTGTTCAGTCGAAAATCCAAGGATTAAGCTGAAGGTAGCCAAATGTAGCATACACAGCCAGAAGCCAAAAAAGGTCCCAAAGCCACAGCAGGCCTTCTTGCTTCTACCAAAGCTCCAGTAAGTCTAGCTTTCAAGGTGAGATGATATGTGTTTTAATCAGCATTAATAGGTACCCTATAATAGATGTTGTTGTCTTAATTCACACCCACCTGAAAGGTACAATCAAAGATGCCCCCAAGACCCAAAGAGTGTCATTTGGTTCACATCCTTCAACAAAAGTGGGGTCTGAACTCCCCCTCATTTATAATGATATAATTTTTAGTTCTTTGATGCCTGAGAGCTGATCCCTTCCATACCTCGTGGTGACACAGGCTGGTGTGCTTCTTCCATGTGGGCTTTGTTGCTTCTGAGCTAGATGGCCGCTTGTTTACTTTCAAGTACTTAAGACCCCAGACACTATATCTTTTGGTAGCCAGGCATCGTCATCTTTCTTCACTACTTTTGCTTATGCACACATTTGTCTTCAGTGATAATATAGGGAATGTCAATTAAATAGAACACAGTGTTCTTGCATTGAGGAGCACCTGAGTGGAGGTCCAGTGCCCATCTAGCTGTCTTAATACTAACCCTATAAGTACATGTATATAGATCTATTTCCCTATCATCATATATTCAACTATGCAAACGCCTGTATTTGGACCATTATAAATGCCCTTTACCCCTATCTATATTCCGGTATTTGGACCTCTGCAAATGCCCTTTATCCACCAGTTCTTTAGTCTATTTCCTTTTACTTTCCTCTTGTCCCACTATCATGCTCAGCCTCCATTTGGGTTTCAATAATTTCTCTCTGCTACATTACTCTTGATCAATCCCTGTCAGGCCCAACTCTAATCCCAACTACGTGGATAGCTGTCTCCTTCCCCCGAGGAATTTGCTTTGGATGAAAGCACTGAAGCTACAGCTTAGGAAGTGGAGCATGCCTGACCAGAGCACATGAGAAAAAATGAAGGGGGAGGAAAAGAGAGTGGAGTGCATCCTGGCCCCCAGGAGGAATACCTGGGTTTCCACCTATTTGATGATCAATGATATAACAGGCACAAAGCATGACATACAAGATATAGGAGGCATCATTAGTAATTGATAATTATCATCACTATCAGAATAGCATATTGTGATATATGTTGATAGTTAGGTTTTTAGTCAATTTGACTGTGACAAATAAGAAGATATGGTGGAACACAATCTTTCATTTAAGTCATAGCCTTATGTCTCCTTGGGTCATGGCCTATTTGATATTTATAAAACGAAGTTTGTAGAGAACTCTCCTACCTCTTTTTATGTCAGCTAGTCTGGATCCTGCGTCTGGCTTATTGTGACTTGTGGCAACAGTCTGCCGTTTCCTATGGACCCTGGGAAATCTTTGTAATCTGCCCATATTGGATTTACTCAACTCTCTCTCTCAACTGGCCTGAAATCTTCCTACTCTTTTGCCTCATTCTCTTACTTCTGGGTTCGTTTTCTAGTTTCGTATGAAGTACCAGAAGCTGTATGAAATAAGAAGGGTCTGAAGGTTAACACCAGACTTACAGGCTTAAGCTAGATAAGCCCCTTTTATGTAAATTTATTTCTTGATACACATTTCTTTCTTATATGAGAGTCACAACTAGTGTTTCTCTAGAAACCTAGCCTAACACATGTGCATATGTATAATTATATATGTATATATATATGTCTTAACTTAACTACTGACTTTTAAAACGGTGTATGGTTTTGACACAAGACCTTGAAATGTAGACTCTTCAAAATTTTCCTGTAAAAAATAAAGGCATGATAAAACAATTTTCTTAAAACACTGAAAAATAAAAATTTAGAAATTAAGTAAATCAATAAATCAAATAATAAAACTTAACTAATTAAAAAGTAGCCTCAAAAGCTTTCATGTTGAACTTACTCTTGCTAAATACCTAAAATTGGGCATATGAATCTTAACATTTGTCCTTGTTACATAATCCAAATCATGTTATGTTGGAGCTGTGTCTTCCAGTTTCACGATGAGACATGTGCTGAATTACTTTTATTCTTTTAAGTAGAAAATCAAAGTGCTTTTACAAAAAAGAAAGAAAGAAGCAGGTAAACAAATGTCTTGAGCTGTGAAAGCTAGCACAAACCTGACTTGGTTAGTCAGTCTAATGTTTTCCAGTTTAATTTTCAAAAGAGCGAACAGTCAGAAAGTTTGTAGAGATGATGCCATCATGTCTCAGAGTGTAATTGTTTGGGTGTCCTGGGAAATTCTGGTGATTATGATTTTACATGTAATAATATCAATCAAGATGGACTTCTCAATTATGAGTATAACAGTGTATACACTTTAAAGATTTTTGTGTGGTGAATGTTTTAAAAAATAATGAGTGAATATGAGTCTTAAAATAATTTCATTTTATTTGTTCAGTTATTAAATTGACATTTAGTTTAGCCTTGCTTTGCAGGAATTATATCACAACATTCTTTGAAAGATTTTTTAAAACCTTTCGTAACATGACTCATTGCCATTGAGTTGAACATAACTTAAAGCAAACAGATGAGACAGAGTATAACTGCCCCATAAGGTTCTGCAACTATGAACCTTTAGGAGACCATAAAGAGTCATCTTGCACTTGTGGAAGAGCTGTTGGACTCAAATGATCAACATACCAGGTAGCAATCTTATCTTTAACCCGCCATGCCTCCTTTAGGACAGAGCAAAACTGCCTGCATTTGGTTCTAAAGGTAATTAGTTCTACAAAAGCATATTGCCACATCTTTATCCCATTGAGTGGTTGGTGGATATGAACCGATCATCTTTTAGTGAAGAGCTGAATATTTTAATCACTGAACCACCAGAGCTTCTGCTTCATACTAGTAAGAGTTCCTAGATTCTCTATGGGCCTTTTCCAAAGGTACACTGCATAGAGATGATATTATTATGTAAATTGACTCATGACCATGGAACAACACACTTCTCCACTGTTTCAAAGTCATCTGCGGCACATCATTGGTTTAGGACAGCTAGGCAATATTAAGAAAGAATAACTCAAGTCAGGGAGGGATCTGAAAGCTCTGTTGTTGCACCCACCCCCAAAAAAAGAGGTAGAGAAAGGAAGCTTTCAGAACATGATTTACCACTGCATTTGGTGATTTGAACTGTTGACAATGTGAGAGAAATAGACTTCCATTCAGGACAAACAAGGAAAGACTGATTTGGGCTCAATTTTGAGAAAAACTGGGAAGATCATAGGACTTTTCTTCAGAACACTTCATCTTCTATTGGGCACTAGACCTGTGATTTGTTTTCCAAGTGCTTCCCTCTAAAAATGCATTTTTTCCAAATGTCAAATGGGGATGATAGTGTCTATCTTTTACATTCAAGAAACATAAAAATACTATAAGATAAAGCATTACATACACATAACAGCATTGAGAAGTAGCCCTTAAGACAGCGGTACAGCCTATGCTGCTGTTACTAAAGAATGTTAAATAGGAATTAAAAAACACATTGAACCTTTACAAGTGCTTCCCATGTAGAGAATGTATGAAACTTGAAAATATCTGCCATTCTCTCCAGAGCTCATTAATGGATCAGCATGACTACAATGAATTGAATAATTTTCCTAAGTTCGTTAAAAAAATAAAATAGAAAGTTATAATGTAGCAATAAGATGTGCATTACGATGCACTCTCTGAAAATAATTTCTTGTCAGAAATGAATAAGAAAATTTTTGAAAAATGTAAATGCTGATCTAATCAGTGAGAAATATAGAAACTGTGCTAGATATATATTCTAAAAATATTAAAAATCTTAAATTAATAGAAAATAGTTTTAAGTTCAAGAGTCTCCCTTTGTAGCACAATGTTTGAACACTTGACTAAAAGCACCTGACTACTAGCCCAAAGCCTGGCAGTTAGCGTAATGAAGAAAACCCATTCCCACACTGGATTATAATTGCAACACACATTTTTGTATAAACAATTCAAATCTTAACATCCATAAAATGGTGTGTGGGGATTAGGATGAGATTTTTTTGGATTTATAGATCAAGGTGGAAAGAACTGACACAGTGCATTTCTATCCATAGTCTTTGAAGATCTCTCAGTTCATTTAGATCATTTTTGCTTTTGTGTTTTCATAGATTTATATAAGCATATAGATAATGCATTTTTTAGATTTATATGAGTGTTTCATGTTCATATTAATGTAAAATGTTTTTACTAATATAGGTTGTGTGTTTTTAATTTAAAATATCAATTGTTCTTTACTGGTTTCTGGAAAACAATTTATCTTGGATCCTGAGAGCTTGCTGGAATCCATTACGAGTTCCAGTGAATTTTGTTTTATCTATGTTGTTTTGTCAACTTGTTTTATTTTATTTTACAGATAAGCAATTGTGTCATGAGCTCACAGAGGTATTTTGATATCTTGGTTTCTGATCCGCATATATTTTATTACCTTTTAAGCTAAGACAACACCAAATTAATCTACAGGACTTATTATCTAGGACTATCAGTACGATGTTAATACTAAAAACATGGACATTTTCATGTCTTTAACTTTTTATATGATATTTTGCACAATAACCCACTGTCATCAAATTGATTCCCACTCAATACAATTTCAATGCACAAGGTGGAGGGAGCATTTTATATTATTTACCCTTTCTTTAAGAGTTTTATTGAGGTATAACTAACATCATATAAGTCAATTTTATTCAGGTGGTAGCATATGAGCAGGAACCATTGTTAATGATGGAAAAAGTTCAAATTGCACTGCATTCATTAGCAAAAAACAAAACTCCAAAGATTGATGTGTTACCTAATGAAATGTTTCAGAAAGCTGAAGAAGCACTGGAAGCACTCACTTGTCTATGCCAGAAAATTTGGAAAGTGAATATTTGGTCTGCTGACTGGAAGAGATCCATATTTGTGCCCCTGCCAAAGAAACGTGACTCAACAGAAAGATCAAACTATAGGACAAAATCATTGATATCTCACACAAATAAAATTTTGTTTAAGATCATTCAACAGCAATGGCACCAGTGTATTCACAGAGAACTTCCAGAAGTTCATGCTGGATTAAGAAGAGGATGTGGAACAAGAGATATCATTGTTAATGTCAGATGGATCTTGGCTTATAGCAGAGAATGCCAGAAAGGTATTTACTTGTGTTTCATTGATTATGTCAAGACATTTGATTGTGTGGACCATAAAACACTATGGATAGCTTTGAGAAAAACAGGAATTCTGAAACAGTCCATTGTTCTCATTTAAAACGTAAACATGGAACAAGAGATAGTTGTACAAACAGAACAAGAGAATACTGTGTTTTTAAAATCTGGAAAGGTATGTGGCAGGCTTGTATATTCTCTCACCATACATGTTCAATCGGTGTGCTGAGCAAATCATCTGAGAAGTTGGATTATTTGAAAAAGAATGCAGTATCGGGTTGAAGGGAGGCTTGTTCACAACTTGTGGTATAGAGATGACACAACTTTGCTGAATGTGAGGAAGAATTGAAACATTTGCTGATGAAGAGCAAGGATTATAGCTTTCAGTATGGATTATAACTCAATTTAAGAAAGACCCAAACCCCCACAACTGGACCAATAAGTAAATCATGATAAATGGAGAAGGGGCTGAAATTGTCAAGAATCTTGTCTTGGAACCACAGTCAATGTTCATGAAAGCAGCAATCAAGATATCAAAAGACGTATTGCCGCCTAAGACCTCATTTCAGTATTGAAGAGCAAGGTAGCTACATTGAGCAGCAAGGTATGCCTGACCCAAGTCATAGTACTCTCCATTCCATCATAAGCATGTGAAACTTGGACATAGAATATGGTAGGCCATAAAAGAATGGATGCATTTGAATTGTGATGCTGCAGAAGAGTATTAAAATACCCTGACCTGCTGAAAGGGCAAATTGATCTGTAATGAGAGACTCAAGGCCAGAGTTCTATGTGGAGACAAGACTACTCCTTACACACTTTGAAATATTTCCAGAAGAAACAAGTTCCTGGGCAAGGACCTCGTATTTCATAAAGTGGGGTGGGTGGGTGCGGTGGCACAACAGAAAAGCTCTCGAAATGGATTCATGTAGTGACTGCATCAATGGGTTGCTGTATGGACTGCTTCCTTTGTATGCACTCAGCCGATGCCTCGTTTACATGGCTGTTTTTCTGAGGCAAGTTTGTAAGACCCTCCAAATACAAAACTTCACTCACTGCCGTTAAATTGATTCTAACTCTTAATGACCCTATAGACCAGGGCAGAACTGCCCCTGTGGGTTTCTGAGACAGAAACTCTGTAGGAGTAAAAAACCTTATCTTTCTCTCAGACCCCAAATGCTGCTTTTTCTTTTATGCAGATATGAGTGCTATAGCAAAGGTTGGTGAGGAAATCAAATGGGGCACCCGTATCCTCAGTGATCCCTTGAGGGCAAGGACTAAGCAGGGCCACGTCACAGAACTACCTGCTCTTATATTTGGGCTACAATCAAATAATAGCTCAAAAGCTATTCATAGATCTATACACATGGCTCTGGTTTACTGTGGAGACAGCATTCTCATTTTATTCAAGTACATCACAAATCGCCCCCATGAATTATAGAGTAATCCTATTAATATATAAGCTAATTTATATAGAATACATATTGTTATTTTAAATACAATTATATTATTTTATTTCTAAAATAATGTTTATGATTTTATTTTATTATGATAATGAGATAATATTGTTTCAGTCCATGGTATAGATTTAAAAACACTGTTGGGAAAAGGAATTTCTACATCTGCAGGAAATCTTTTTATTAATTTGTACAAATGTGAAACTTAGGTGACTGGTTACTAGTTACATAAAGCATGAGGGCTGGAGATATATTCTTATTCTCCCAATCATAGCAAGAAAACATCTATTTTCCTTTTTTTAATTTTGAGAAAATATCTATTTTCTCAGAAATAAATATGATAAACAAAAACCCATGCGGGGCAGTGAGCCACATATTGGACTACATGTTGGGCTGTTCACTGTCATTCTTTTGGGAGAAGGATGAGATTTCTGCTTCTGTCAGGGTCCAGTGCATCAAAATCATCTTAATTACAGAGAGTTTGGTTCGTCTTCGTTTAGGGATGATAGTTGTTGGATAGTTTTTGGAAATTAAAAAAAAAAAATGTTCTGCTAAATGTTAAGGAAGCTCTCATGTCCTTCTAGTTCTCTGACAGTTTTTTGGGGTCTTTTTTCCCCCAATGATTTTACTGGGGGTTCTTACAGCTCTTATAACACTCAATACATCATTTGTATCAAGCATATTTGTATATATGTTGCCATATTCATTTCCAAATATTTTCCACGTGAGCCCTTGGTATACGCTCCTCTTTCCCCTCCCCACCTTTTATTTAATGAATCACTTTATTGGGGGCTCACACAACTCTCATTACGATCCATCCATACATCAATTGTCTGAAGGTCACATTTGCACACTTGTTGCCGTCATCACTTTCAAAATATCCTCCCTCCACTTAGTTTTTATCATGAATGAGTTTCCAATGTTGCCAAGCGCTTTTTTTCCCTGCATCTATTGATATGAGCATGTGACTTTTATTCTTTAGCCTGTTAATATGATGGATTACATTACTTGGTTTTCAAATGTTATAAACTCACAGTCTTTAAGATGGTCATAATAGGTAGTTTTTTATAATATTAGATTTGATTTACTAATATTTTGTTCAAGACTTTTTTATGTTCATTAGAGAGTTCTACCCATAATTTCCCTTCTGTGTATTTTCTCCATCTGATTTCTGTATTAGGATAATGGTTGTCTTATAGGTTGTGTGGTCAAGTTCTCATTCCTAATTTTTTTAGTATACTCCTTGTGAAATTGATGTTAATTCTTCTTTGAATGTTTAATAAGCTCATCAGTGAAACCATATGGGTCCTTGGCTTTCTGTTTTGGATATTTGTTACTTTTCTATAAATTTTATTTAATAAATATAGGCCAAGGCAGACTATGTTTATGTGAGTTTAGTACATTTTTAAAAGAGATTGGCCAATTTCATCTCAATTATCAAAGTTGGGTACAAAGAGTCTTCCTGGTACTTGTTTGTTGTTCTTTTAATGTCTAATGGACTGCATTTCATATTTGATGTTGGCAGTTGTTATCTTTTCTGTTTTTTTGGCTTTTTTCCCTACCTAGCTTTCTCAATTGTATTGATTTTTCAAAGAATTAGATTTCATTTTCATTTTGCTGCGGTTGTATTAAGTAGTCTATAAATGTCAGTTTGATGCAGTTGATTGATGATACTGTGTAGTTCTACTCTACTCTTACTGATTTTCTGCCTTCTGTATCTGTCAGTTACAGAGAGAGGCTTTGAAATTGGCCATTTTAACAGTGGATTTGGTTATTTCTTCTTACAGTTATAACAGTTCCCCCACACACCCCGTTGTATTTGGTGCTCTGCTGTTATGTTAACACATATTAAGGATAATATGTTTTCTTGGGTAATTACCTCCATATAATGATGTTTTAATGAAGAAAGAAATTCAATTCACGTAGAAATATCATCTGATATAGAATAGAACTGAGCCATAATTTTTGTCATTGCTGTTGCTATTGTTTTTAAATATATACAGTGAATTAAGTGAAGACTTAGAGAGTAGATAATCAATTTTACAGTCAACAGTTCACATGCATTTTGTTTCAAATTACTCACTGCAATCCCTTCTATGCCCCATGACCTATTTAACTTTCTTTCTGCAATTCCTGTTTCCATTCCATCTATACTTTATCCTTGTGTAAATGTTGTCCTTCTGATCTTAAATCATTGACTATTTTATCACAGGGGCGAGTTCAGTTCCAGATTTGAAAGGGACCAAAGGACCAGGGTCACTTAAGGTTTTCCTGTTTGTAATTTTATTGGAAAGATATTCACAGGACCTTTGAGCTGCTCACTGCAAGAGCAGCAGTTTGAAACCACCAACAAATCCTTGGGAGACAGAACTGATTTTCTACTTCTGTCATGAGTTAGGCTCAGAATCTCACAAGGTCAGGTCTACCCAATCATGTGGGACTGTTATGGGTTTGCATTGATGTTTTAGTCAGGGTAAACTAGAGAAACAAACTCATAGACATGCATATGGATATAAGGAAAAGGTTTATATACACGAGGAATGGGACATTGAGAAAGTATCCCAACCCAGTCCAGTTCAAAGTCATAAGTCCGATATTAGCCTATATGCCTGATACCAGTCTATAATGTCTCCTTCTGACTCACAAAGTCACAGGTCAGTGAGTCCAGAGTCCTAGCGCTGGTGGGGGTC
>PVJH01009863.1:0-76689 GCA_004026705.1 Nesogale talazaci | reverse complement strand
AGAGTGGTTTATTCACCCCCTGCAGTTCTCTTGGAGAATATGACACTGAACACCATGAGCTTTATGGCGGAGTTAGTTGACGAGATAGGCTGCTCTGGACTGAAAAGAACAGGTTAGAGAATGGACTAGAGATGAACGATTCTGTGTACGTATAATCCACCAAGCATAAAATGAATTGAAGCTTTGGAAAACATTAAGCAACCCAAATGTGTTGTGTTTTTCTGGAGAGAAAACTCAAAAATGAGAAGTTGTTTTTCACCATTGGATAGGCTCTTCTGGACAAGAGTGAACTGCATATTTTGAGGGAGATAGTTGGGGTTCTTAACTCAGATGTGACAAATATATAAACTATGGATTTAGAAAATTAAGACAGTCTCTCTGTCAGGCAACAGCATTTTTTTTTTCATAGAAACATCTTGGAGCTAGTCCCCGGAACTCCTCCAGGAGTGCGCTGTGTCAGATGAGGGGGGCCGAGCAGGGCTAAACTGCAGACACACTCGCGGACCCAGCTCGGCTATGAAGAGCCAGAACAGACCACTGATAGAAAGGCGCCTTCCTGAGGGCACAAGTCCCATATATGTGTCTTTGGGGCACATTGTGGCCAGTGAGAGGTGGCGTGGGTCACAGCTGACACAAGAAATGCAAGGGAAAAAATAAACTCGCTTTTGAGGATGGCCTCACGCTGGTAGATTTTCACTTAGCTAACATTTCCGGTCTTCATTATGTTACCGAAGCTGATTTGGTGGCAGGAAACGACTACAGAGAGAGGCTTGAGCGGATCAGAAATTCCAGTCATCTTCAAGCGATTGTACCACTTGAGAAGACACAGAGAAGTTAGCAGTACTTCCCGGCCTCGCAGAAGTTCCCTGTGCTGCACCTCGGGCTGGCGTTGTTCCCGGCGTCCAGCCAGGTGGAAGCAGCCAGCCTCACGATCCAATGAGTCCACGATTAAACCGAAGAGAGCCATAAGAACCCCTTTCTCTGGAAGAAGCACACTCAACCCTCCGACGCCTCCCACCTCCAGACGGTGCAGCAGATCTCCGGAGTTAGAAAAGTGAAAGCTCTCCTTCTGCTTCAGGAATTCCCCAGTGCCCAGCACCTGCTTCCATCCTAGAACTGGAGCACGTCGCAGGGCAAGCAATGGCACAGCAGATTCACGCCTTTTTCACGCGGTCCGGGTGACAGCACATTGAGCGCCCCTGTGAAGTTTTCTCTTTCAGGCCACAAATTACATAATCTCACAGTTCAAAACTGAGAAAGGATGCTTCCTTTTGCAGCAACTAGTGAAAGACAAGTGGGGCTTAAAGGCGGCCCATCTCCCTGGGCGCGGTGAGTGGGCGGCTTCATTCTTCTTCCTCAGTGAGAGCCTTTTCATTGAAGCGCTCTGTGACGCCACAGAGCCGGCCTGGACCGATTTTTATGTGTGACCTTGACCTGCATCTCTTCTGGAAAAGGCCTGCTCATGCTTCAGGTGGTGGATGTGAATATCTAAGGAGAACAAACCGACGCCGAAGCCCTGTGTCTCTTAAGCCGCGTGTCACTGCTCTTGCTGTGCGGCAGGTCCGGCGTTTTGAGGTTGCCAGTGTAAATAAACAATTGTACCGCCTCATTTATTTATTTAGGTGGCTGTACAGTTTGCTTATATTCCCTAGGCAGGAGTGTGAACACACGGTACTTGGAGAAAGACCAGAGCCTGGAAAGCCCATGCAAACGTGTGCAATCAAGGAAGAGAACAGGACTTCCTGGACCAGTTGAGACCAGAAGACTCCCCAAGATTATTGCCCTGAGATGCTATTTAATCCTTGAATCCAAAATAACTTGAAGTCACCTTTTAGCAAAGTAACAGATTGACCCACAAAATAAAATATATCACCTATGAGTAAAAAAAAATCTCAAAATATTTTCTGGAATTTTAAGTCCTATAGGGGTTGGAAGAATATTTTATATTAGCCAGTACTTTTAATTCCTTTCAAACTTATATCTTTAAGAGTCACCTTGCCAGCCCAGAATGTCATTCTACTTTCTCTACCAGAAATAACGTGACACTCTACTAAGAATCTTCCCATTTCTTCCAAGCTCTAAACCTTCCAAGATTTGGGGATGGGGGGCAGGGAGGGGGTGGGTTTGGCATCAACCCACCATGTTTACTTGAATTGGATCTTGATCTTTTCTTTTTTCTAAAGAAATTAGAGATTCTGGACAGATACCGTCATTTTTAGTGTTATCTCATATATCCCAAAATAGCCTTACTGCACTAAATATTAATATCTCATTGTTAGAAGCAAGCAAAGTGGTAGTTTTCAGTAGAAAGATAGTTAAGGGAACTGGGAATAATTTACAAAGTACTAAAGATGGAAAGGAGATTAGAAAAAGAGAAAGTTAACTTTATTTTTTGTTTGGTTTTTTGGGCATCACTGCCCTCTGGTGGTAGGAGTAGGAGGCCCAGCCTTTGCTCCTCTGGAGCTGGAATTGAACCTTCATCCAAGTGGGTCACAGTCCCATGCACAACCACTACGCAACCAAGGCTCAGCCCGAAATTTAAATTTAAAAGACCTCTTCAGGGATCAAGTTGTGCTTTAAGGGAAGAAAGATAATAGTGAATGCTAAGAAAAAAAATTGAAAACTTACAATATACTAGGTCTTCGGCTAGAAGAGTACTATTTCATTTAACACTCAACAATCCTTGAAAGTTCTATTATTATTTCCACTTTAAAGATTATGAATCCTAGGCAAACCATCATTAAAGTAGCTGTCTTACAATCTCATAATCACTGACCAGTAGAATCAGGTTTTGAACCTACAGTCCAGAGCTTATGCTTTCCCTAGCTATGTGAGAGGGAAGAATGGAAGAAGGAGGAGGCAACATGGAGTACAGGAGGGAAAGCCTGAAGTGTAAGCCTGAAGTGGTACTTTCCCAGAAGAGAAAGTATCGGATCTAAGAACAAGGGGACAGGAAGGGGAGGGTACAGCATGAAGGAAGAATATGGGTCCCAGGGAAAAGCAGCAATCACTCCTCAGGAAAGGAGTGTGTCTGTCCTTTGTGTCTCTCCTCTTTAGGACAGCCCACAGCAGATGCCTCTACTAGTTCTCCCTAAATGTCTAGTGAAGAAAGGAGAATGTAATGGTTGAGTTTATTTTCTCTGGGTTGGGAATAAATGATATATAATGAAAGACCAGTCCCGTGCTCTGATGTGAAGAGGAAAGATAGTGAAGAATAACTATGACCTGTAGAATGTGCCCATCTTGGGGGTGCAATTATCTACCAACCAATTGACACCCAATTCTGACATCTCTGACTCCTTAGGTCATTCACATTCAATTCCAGAGCCTAGGAACAATATCAAATGGTGTTGAATGGCCTTCAGTATTTATTCACAGAAGAAAATAATTCAAAGACTTCTGGTGTTTGTTTCAAAGTCCATTTGGTGAATCTTTGATCCATTTTGTCAATATTCATTTATCTGGTTTTGAAAAATGGTTCTTCTCAAGTTTGTATTCAATCAAGATGGCCCTATTGATACTACTTTGGGAGGGAATTGTGAATATAAAGGGCATAAGGGTGGTAAGTCTGATATTGAGTTCTCCTGTAGGGAGACTAAAAATAAATCTCAACCCTTTGAAGTGTTGTTGCAGACATAAGCATTAGGTAGTGAAGCACTGGTGCTCATGATGAGAGGTGACGTTTCAGAGAAAAGTCAACCGTCAAATGCATGGTCTATGGAACATGAGGACTGTTTCTCTGTCAAGGCATATCTCCACATCATGGCTGGTTACTTAAGATGTTCTTGAAACTTCTTAGTGAATTGTTTCTTTGTTGGTGGTTCTATTATTACATGAAATCAAGTAACCTATAGAAGAATGTTGGGGTTAAGATATCCTGAAATACAGGAAAATGGAAGGATGTTAAATAGATGCAGAGAAGCAGAGTAGAAAAAAGAAGTGGTGATTGCCCTAGATAAACAAGAATACCTGTTTATAATTTTCCAAGAACCAACACACCTCAATACTCCCAGTTCTCTATGAGATTCCAAGGTTAGCAAGAATGCCTTTTTTTCAGATTGAGTGAAAACTCTTCTGCATTTAATGGTGAGAAAAAAATGGCTTTAAGCCATATTTAGAAAATTTGTTGACTGTAATTAAGCCTTCGTGGGAGTCCCTAAGGTTTACTTACTTATAATTGAAAAAATGCAAATGAAGACAGTTAATCAGTGGACTGGCCAACTATGAAGCACTACTACCTACCTGAATGAATTTAAAATGAATACACAAATATGTCCAGTTGAAGCAGTTACCTGAGAGCCGACTGGTAAATATCTTAGGGTAGCTGTGAAATTTTTTCTTAGCCTAAGATTGTCCTGCTTTTCGGCTAACATCTTTGCCAACTGAGCCTTGAGTCATTTCACCAGGTTTCCGAAGAGCTAGCCTGCAGCACAGGGAGAATGCCAGCTGCCTTCTTGGCATTACACCCGAAAAGCCTTCAAAAAAATATACCGGACTTCTTGCCCTCCTTTCAATTTTGATTGATTGGCTACTTAATATTGTCAAACATTTGCTTTTCAAAATCCTGTAATCAAATAGGAATAGTCCTAGGATTATGAACTCCTTAGGAGTTATTCCACGGTTATCTGGGATCAACACGTATTCTACCCTTAATACTTTTCAGGCATATGTTTGCTTCTTTAAGCAATAAAGATTATTTGACTATATTGGTTATATTTATCACTTGTTCATGAATGCAACTAAAGTTGATCCAAGATGTAAAAACGATCCTAAGAATGTCTTATATGACTGTCAGTTTGTGTGTCCTTTAATGATTTCATTAAAGAAAACCAACAATTTCAGTCAAGTAGATTCTGTCAGAAGTGTCACAAGTAGAGTAGAACTGTGCTGCTCAAGTGTTCAGTGACTGGTTTTGGCCTAAGGAGATCTGGGCTTTTCTTCCATGGTTCCTCTTAGTAAAGTTGAACAGTGACCTTTAGTTAGTAGTTCAGTGTGCTAAGTGATTGCACCACTCAGGGGCAAGTAATATGAATATAATATCATTACAAAACCAAAGTACATGCCAACTCATAGCTATGCTACAGGGAAGGGTATAATCGACTCCGTGAATTTCTGAAACGCTAATTATTTACAGGGGTTGAAAGCCCATCTTTCTCTTGAGGAATGGATGGTAGCTTTGAATAGCCAACTTAAGGTATCATAGTCAATGTGTAGCCACTATGCCATGATGTCAGTACAAGGAACTGCACACTTTGTCCCCACGTATTTTCTTAGAATAGGGTAGATCAAACATTGTCTAAATAGTAATATGTACTAGGGTTCTAATGGGTGGTAACAAAGCAAAAGACATGAGACAAGTTACTTTAGAATAATAGCAGAGGTACATCAATGTGGTGTCTTGGCTATAAATTGTATCAGATTGAGAGAGAAGTAAATAAGATTCCTTTCCATGCCACTTAGCAGGTTTTGAGAGCAGAGACTGTCTTGATTGATTTATAATGTCTGCAGTAGACAGCAGAAGGGTGAATGTAAAATCACTGCCGTATGTTCCTCAGTTTTAATTAAGAATAACCAAACTTTGTCAAATTCCTTCATTGTTGTTGAAGAGGAAGAGTGAATGGACCAAAACATTAAAAAGAAGACTTGTTTTGAAAGAATTGTCTTTCTTGCAAGATTATAAATATACTGAAATGTCCTTGCTGGAGAAAGATGTGATTCCAGGTTGATAGTTTTAACTGTCCCTTTGTTGGCTTGAGTTTTTAAAAATCTTGGACTTGCTGGAGTTTTTGTATTTTGTTTTGTTTTTAAGGGGCAGAGTGGTGGAGGGTGTTTCGATTGATACAAAACAAACTCCAATGCCATCAAGTTGATGCTGACTTGGAATGACCACCAGAAATCCCAGTTATTCATGTATGCTTAGGAAAAATTTGCATATATTTCATATGCATCACAGTTTCTAAGCAGAACAAATATATTTTCAAAACTTTATAGGATTTAAAACATGTTGTGTTTTTCTTACCTGATGAAAGTCTCCAAAGCTTTCAATTTCTAGCTTCTCATTCATTACCAATGAAACTGGCTTATAACACAACTATCTCCAAGCAATTTGTAAGGCCTTTTAGGGAGACAAGCCTTTAAGTAGAAATAAATGTCCAGCTCTGGTGAAAGGGGTCTACTTTTCTCAAGGTATTTGCATTTCACTTATTGTCATTTGCACAATCACAACTTTCTCTCCCCAAACTCGATTCCAGACCTGCAAATGTTTACTACAGCTCCGTTTCCAATAAAACACGATGTGCTTTTTCTTACATGTTAAAAAATATCATACCTATTTAAAGATCTTCAAGTGACTAAAATGAACTTTATCCGTATTTTGGAACAGTTTTAATTTTCTTGAAATCATTAGAGCTGTGGCTTTGATTTATGATTAAAATAAAGGAGACCATGACCTGTGATGGGATTATATTCTAGTCCCCAGAGCTTTCAAACCCACTTAACACACTCAAGGCAAACTCCTCCTCAACATTATGTCTCAAACTCACCCTGATTTTTTAAATTATCTTGTTATTTACTTCATCCAGTAACCCCACTACATTTGTATTATATTTAATTCTACAAAAAAATCACTTCTACTTCTACCTTGGTACTTTGGATTTTCATAAACTATCATTAATGGTCCATTATATTTTAGTAATATATAATTGGTGCTTTATATTATTTACTTTTACTAGGAATAAAATGTGGCAATGGATCTATTTATTCATTCATATTTTAAATAGATGAATGCAGAACATACCATAAATCCCTACTTCTCGAATGATACACGTGACCTTCATAAATTAATATTCAAAAATATCCATAAAGCCATGCAATCATTCTAGTGGACTACTCTCTTTTAATATTACTTTCTAGTTTTGATATTTATATACCATTTTAACAGGCAAGTTATTAAATACAAATTGCTTCTGTTCCATTACTGAGTGGCCTTATGAAGATTACCATTATTAGGAAGAGTGAAGGACAGCTAATTACCAAACGACCCTGGAGACAGCCATAGCTACTTTTTATTCTATTCAGAAAATTCCTAATGCTCTTAAGGCTAGGATTATTAAATGTATATTGATTTTGATCTTGAAAATCTTATGCTGAGAACAATTTTAATAAATTTATTGGATTTTTTGACCAAAGGAATATAGATATATTATTTCACTCAGCCTTGTATTATCTTTTTCTGTAAAAATACTAAATAAGAAATATAAGGGGGGAATAATTTAGAAAGAAATTTATATAAATAAATATATATCATATAGAAAGAACTATTCATGAAACAATCGAAGACTAATATAAGCAAATATATTTTTATTTATACCTCTAATAATTTTATTTTGTAATTTCAGTTATTTCTTATACAATGCAGACAACTCAAATTCAGTATTGTAAGCACCGTAGTTTCCTTGTTTACATTATCTGGATTAAAAACACTAATATCCATCTAATTTTATGAGGTAGAAATTTGATACTTGTCCTCCATATTCTTAACTGCCTATTCAAAAACAAAATCAAACTTGATCTCTTAAGCAAATTTAAATATTACATCTACCATAAAATTTTTCTTCCTGCTGTATCCTAACTTAGCTTGAGCCCTATACTTGGTGCTCCTCTATCAACTTAGGCCTTCTTAATATATTCATCATAAAGCATATTTTAATTTATGTATCTATTTTTTTCCTTTAGTTCAATACCATTCTATTCATGTTTGTGTAACCAACACTTAAGAAAAATGGTTAGTAAAGTGTTTAGTAAAGTATTTAGTAAAATTAAAATAATCAGTAGATATCTGAAGAAGAAGAGAGAATGAAAGTGTAGGTGGAAGATTGAACAGCCATACTGAGGCATAAAAGAGGATTTACAACAACACTGCATTGGGAGTAAGGTAGTTTCACTTTCATGCAGCGTGAAATGGAGCCATGTCATTATTTGGGTGTCAAATTTTATATCTATAGAACCTGAAGACTTGCATTAATGAAATAATAGTATGCATTAATAGTATTAATTTGCATTATAGCATGCAAATAAGGGGAGGGGTTCCAAAATTTTCAATTTTTATCCTGTAAGTTGCAAGTTATCTCAGGCAATTTTCAAGACATTCAGTTTTTTAAAGTTTTAGGCAGCATGAAGGGATTAATGGATGCATCATAAGAGAGTTCTACTAGTACTTCTCTCCATTAAAACACAAAATGAGAATGATATAGGAAAAGAAAAAAAATCTATTAGTTGACTGGAATCCAGAAGAAAAGAAAGAAGAGAGAGAGGCAGAGAAAAAATGTTTTTAACACCCCATGAAAATGACTATAAAACAGCTCTCCCACTTCTGTCTGCTTTCTCATGGACTATACTAGAAGAGCAAGATGTGCAGAAACATCTGTTGCTTTTCTTAAATAGTACGTTGACATTTTCAAAGAATAATGACATTATTAAAAGAGTCCTAATTTGTAAAGTTAGTGGCAGCAGGCAGCTAAGGGACTAGGGGATATAGGGTAGGGAGAATCCATCTAACATAGCCTGATAATATCTTTGTGCTGAAGATTCATTTGTCTATAATTCAGATTTTTGAGAAGCATCAGGGGTTAGTCAGGAATCCTGTACTGTGCCGCTGGGTTATAAGTGTTTACTGATTTACCTTACCTCTTACTTGCAGTGTGATATTTGGCCAAGCTATATGACTCTTTGAAGTTCCAGCTAAGCATAACAGTATTACCTACTTCAGAAGTAGTTGTGAGAGTTGATTGAGAGATATGAATCCCGTGCTCTTAGTCCAAAGACTGCCATCTGTATATATTCACTAAGTGTAAGCTCTCGTTTTTAAAATAGCTGCACATTAGCACATCAGTAGAGGGTGCAATCTAGTAAGCACTTGAAATTGCCTTCAGGTGGCAAGTGTGTTGCTCTTCTTTCAAGAGGTCACAATCTTGAAAACCCAGCAGAGCAGTCTGTACACGGAGTCAACATGAGCATGAATCCATTTGAAGACAACGAAAAGCAACAGCAGTGTCTCCGACTTGATAGAAGACTTTATCAGGAAGTCTAAATGGGCTACACAGGCTATGAAAGATAACAAATGAGATTTTCTACTGAAATGGTCATTAGAATGACACAGGCAGGCTTGAAGGATGACTGATAGATGGACCTCTTTTGTGGTCATTAGAAAGATAAGGGAGGTCAACTGAGATAAAGACTTACACCTTTGATAAGGAGCTCTAATGGCACAGTGGGTTACTGGTTGAGCTAAGTGAAAGGTGGGTAGTTTGAATTCATCAGCCTGTTGGCAGGAGAAAGTTGAGGCAGTCCGCTTCCATGTTGATGTATGTCATCATTAATCCAGTGGAGTAGTTCTACATTGTCCTCTGGGATTGCATTGAGTTGAAATCAACTGGATGGCAGTGCATTTTCTTCAAAGAAACAGCACAAATGCAAGATGAAACCAACATCCCTAGACATCCTCTGTTAAAGTCAGTTTCAATATTATATCTGCCAGGTCTATTGATATTATCTTAGTGAATTTCAGCCAGGAATACAGCCAGTAGGCCAGAGGACTGATCACTGGGCACGTCCTAAGCATCTCATTAGAGAAAATCTCAATTCTTCATATGAGACATTGGGAAAATAGAGTATCTCACAGACTTAGTCTTGATGGTAAACTTTTTTTCATCTTTGAGCCACATTTCATTCACTAATATTTTCAGTCCCTCAGACTTCCTACGAAACTGCTTTCTCTGGTGAAGTATGTGCTGCCTCTTCACCTAACGAATCCTAAAGCCTAAATCCACTTGAGACATATATTTTCTATATATTTGTTTGAAAATACTTATTACCTCCAAAATGTTAAGCTTGATTTTAGCATGCCTTTTATTACTACAAGGATATGGTAAAGACAAAAACAAAAATTCAAATCAGAAAGTAATTTAATCATGAAAAAGCTGATAAAGCATCACCAGGTTTCCAGGTTTAGCTTTCAGTCCACACAGTAAAAAAGAGAGAAGTCTATTTGGAGTTATAAGCAAGAATAGAAAAGCAAGACCCCAAATATTAAATAATAGTTTAGAAAAGTATGGGTAAGCATCATAGTTCATCTTATCTGAGGCATACATACTGTATATTTCCCACCCCCTATCTTGACTTGAATTTCCAATAAAACTCATCATTCTTTTAGTAGTAATGTATTTTTATTTCCGGTGACTTGAGCACAGTGTTGTATGGCAGCAAGTGGATGGCCAGCTCCCCATCCCTCCCGTCTTGAGAAACTGACACGACCTGAAGTTAAGTTTCGCCTGTCAACCTGATTTTTAAGATTTATATATAAACCATGATATATGGCTCATTGATAAAACAGGTTTTCTACCCCATTTCTTGGCAGACCAGATTAGAAGATTATATAAACTGGTGTTTATAGTTACTTTAGTGGACTCCTGCAGTATTTTTGCCAGATTTCACTCAGCATAATGGTTTTCAGGTCCCTCCATATCCTGAGTCGTTAGAAGGTTTTTAGGGATACATAGTATTCCATTGCGCATATACAGAGTTTCTTCACACGTTCTTCTACTGATGGGCATTTGGGCTGTTTCTAGCTTTTTGCTATTGTAAACTCTGCTACAATGAACATGGTAGAGCATACTTCTGTTCAGGTTCTGTGTCTTATTTCTTTGGGCTGTATGGCCACCAAAGGTATTCCTGGGTCATAAGCCATTTTTATCCCAATTACTTTATGCAGTGCCATATTGCTTTCAACAGTGTACATACTTACAAGCCCACCACAGTATATGAGAGTACAATGTCCCTCAACCCTTTCCAGAATTTGTTGTTCTCTATGTTTACGAATTGGCTATCATTGTGTTAGGTGGTATCTCCTCATTATTTTAACCTTCTGGATAGAGAGTGATCGTGAGTGTTTTGCCCTGTGTTTATTAGCCATTCCCCTGTCATCCCTTGTGTCTTGTCTATTTCTGTCCTTTGCTCGTCATTTAATTGGATGATTTGTGCTTTTCTTGTTGTCATTGCTAATGATTTTCCCTCCTGGAGTGTAATTTTTTTTTTCCCCGTCACTGTTTGTTAAAGATAATGTGCCTTGCTCTTTCAATTTTGTTGTTCTCTGTGGAAAACCAATTGCCTGTAAGTGGATGCTTTTATTTCTGGATTTTTTAGCCTGATCCATTGGTCTTTGTATCTATCATTGTACCAGTACTGGGCCACTTTTACTACTCTCCTCATATAGTAAGGTTTGAGGTCAAGCAGAATGAGGCCTCCTACCTGGTTGTTCTTTCTGAGGAGTTCTTGGTCCTTTCCCTCTGCATATGAAGTTGGTAATCTGCTTTTCTGTGTCTTTAAAAAAATGAAGTTGGATCAGAATTCCATTGTTTTTGTAGATAACTTTAGGTAGTACTGATATTTTTTACAACATTAAAGCTTCCTGTCCATGAACACAAAATTTCTCCCATCATTGTAGATCTCTTGATTTTTGTAATAATGCTTTGTCATTTTATTTGTACAGGTCTTTTGTTTCTTTGGTTAGATTTCTTCTTAGGTATTTCATCTTTTGTTTGGCTATTATAGATTATATTATCTTGATTATTTTTGAGGTTGCTTCACATGGATATAGAAATTTGGTTGCTTTGTTAATTTTGTATCCTGCTATTTTACCAAATCTCTTGTTTCCAAGAGTATTTTTGTGAAGTCCATGGGATTCTATGTAAGTAAAATTATGTCATCAGCAAAATAGAGAGAGTTTCACTTTTTTGCTCAATTTTACTCCCTTTGTTTCTTTCTGCTATCTAGTGATTCTGGATAAGACTTCCAGCATCAGGTTAAATAGGAGTGGTAACAAAGGGCACCTTTGTTTAGTTCCTGTTTTTAGGGAAAATGTTTTCAATTTTTCTCTTCAAAGTGAGATATTGGCCATTTTTTATATGACCTTTATTGTGTTGATAAGCTTTGTTTCTCTTCCTATTTTATTGATAATTTTCATCAGTAATGAGTGTTGGACATTTTCAAATGCTTTGCTGCTTCACTTGTTAAGATCACATAGCTCTTATTTTTTGTCTTGCTTATGTGGCAGATTACATGTATTGGTTTTCAAATATTGGACTATCCTTGCATCTCTATTATGAATCTCACTCGATTGTGATGAATTTTTGTTTTGATTATTTTTTTGCGTTCTATTGACTAAAATTTTGTTGGGAATTTTTGTGTCTATGTTCATAAAGGATATTGATCCATAGTTTCCTGTCTTGTGTGGTCTTTGCTTGATTTTGGTATCATCTATGCTGAGTTCATAGAATGCGTTTGGATGTTAGTTTTCCCTTTCTATAATGTGAAATAGATTGTGCAGAATTGGTGACAACTCTCTTCTGAATACTGAGAAATCCCCTTTGAAACCACTGGGTCCTAGGCTTTTTTGGTTGGAAATTTCTTGTTGAGCTCTATTTCTTCTTTTGTTTTGTGTCTGTTCTGGCTTTCTATATCCATGTGTGTTAATTTGGGTAGGCTGTGTATCTAGGTATTTTAATACTATATATATACATATATATGAGAGAGATGTTTATTATCTAGAGCATATGTATTTTTTTAAGTTTAGCTTTCTGAACTCTCACCTCCTTCCACTGTACCTGGTCACAAATTTAGTTTATGTCTTAGAAGGCATCTTGAATGAAATCAATGACTATTTTCAGAGTTGTCTCACAATCAATGTATTAGATTTATTCACAGGATTCCTGCATCGGGCTGGGCGAGCAAAGGGGTTCTGAAGAAGAGACAGGCTATCATATTTTTGCTGCAGAATTAGACACCATCTATCTGAAAATGGAATCTGTGGTAAAAATTGCCAAATTACTTACAATGCTTCTCTTCAGATCCACTCAATGCTCCCAAGACTCACTCTTTGGGAGATATTTAATAAAGCAGTGGAAATAACTGGTCTTCCTTTACTTCTACTAATGCTAATGCCCTGATGCAAATCCTTATCCCTGTTGATGTTGTGATGCCCCTTTTCCTTTCTTTATCTAAAGCACCAAATAGAAATTACTAACTTCATAAATATTTCTCATTCTGCAAACCTGACAGACTTATAGGAACTGTTGATTGGTATAAAGGGAAGGGTTTTTCAGGTTCTGAAGAGAGAGGGACAGATATGTTTGATTTTCCAAAGTTTTTTTCCTCTTATCTTTGTCCTTCATTGTTTGCATTATACTTCACTATAGGAAAATATCAAAGTTGTACATAGTGTCAGAATTCATATTATTGGACGAAATAAACTTTCCAAAGTCTTTGGGTTTCATTAATCCCATGGTTCTCAAAATTGAGCAGGCATCAGCATCCCTTGGATGAATAAGTAAAGTAAATTTCAGGTTCTGAATTGGTGGGTTTGGGTTAGCCCTAGATTTCCTGTAGGTTCTGAGGTACCACTGATGCTGCTGGCTGAGAAAGTGCATTTTGAGAACCACCTCCCTAACTCATGCTTCACGTCTAGCTTTTTAACACAAGTAGTCTAAAATCTGCTTTTCTGTAGGTATGTTTTTCCTTTAGCTAGGCCATATAAACAAAATGCTGCAGGCTTTTTTGTTGAGGGTTAGGTGTACCTCATGTTATAAAGTAAAAAAAAATAATTAAAAGAATAAATGAATAAATATGAAGTAGAAAGAGTCAAGAAAAATAAATGGATCATGTTCTTGAGATACTTCACAGAACAATCAAGCCTATGTGCATTGAATTTTGACTCCAATTTACAAATAGGTTTGTTTTCCATATCATTTTGAGATCTACGTAATAATCACCTTTTTAATGATTAAAATCCAAGGAGCTCACACCTAGAAAATATCTCCCTTGTTTCCCCCAAAACCTGTGCAATAAACACTTGGACCTCTTGATTGTCAAGGCAGTTGATCATTTTTGGTTGCTTGTTTGCTCATCGCTGTAGCTTTAAGAAAGGAACAGAAGGGTATACAGAGTATCATGGAGACCTTAGAGGCAACATCTACTGTCCCCAAAGGGACATTTTATGGTTACAAGAAATGATGAAGTTCATATGAATGCAAGTCCCATCTCAAAGGGAAGTCACAGCATTTAGAGTCCCTCAGCCGAAGCACTACAATTCACCTAGAACTCAGAAGGTTTTATGTGTAAATCCTATTATTTATTGTAACTATAGTTCAGACCACTATAGGTTATACAATGTCTCCACAACTAGAAATAGCATACTAAAAGGATTTCTCTTTTAACCTTAGTGGAAACATTTTCTTAGTGAATGCTGTAAGATATTTGACTATTAGTCAAGGTATGCTCAAGCATCCCTTAGCCTAAAGTCAGATAAGAAGCCAATGATCCATTCTCTCCTTTCACTAAGTCACTGGTGTTTCACTGGTGAAAATAAATTCTACTTTTCCAGCATGTGTGGCCCAGGAAGTTGAATTAATATATAGTATGCACTATATGGTCCAATTAGTTAAAAGCAAAAAATAATGTGAACTGAAAAATGCCAGAATTGAAAGCCTAGTGATACATGGGCCTCTCAGCAGACTCGATGCTAAGTTGTGACTTACAGCATTTTCAACAGTCTCCTACCCAGCTGTGTAATGGTATGGGATGGTTCAGTACTTAACACTTTCTCAATAAAGCTGTTTAAATAAGCATACATTATTGTACAAAGGAAATGACAATGATCTATACTTCATGGAGTTTTTATGAATATTCAATGAGAAAATATTTACAAAGTTCTTAGAATAATGGTTGGAATATTGTAAATGCTAAATAGCTTATTAAACACATAGATGTAGGGACTCCATTGAACGGTGTCTGGCCTGCAAAATCCAGGCACAGAATATTTATGACTTGAAGATTGTCAAATGTATACTCCATGCTCTTTAACCACCTATCAGAAACCATATCATCCATGGGGATGTTCCTCCCCATAACTGCCTGCGTGGTCACGAGTCCTAAACTCAGGGTGGCAAAATAGTCTCTAAAGAGTAACTTCCATCAGCAGGGCCATAAAAATGAGGTGTAACCCTGATAACGTTTTATTCTTCAGTGCTTGTCAAATAGAATTTAAGTGTATGAGTAATTGTCACCATAACTAATCAGCATAAGTGTAATATAATTTGAGACTTTCCACTTTGGAAAATGTTTATTACCTCGGAATTTTTACACATTAAATATGCGGGGTTGTCACTAAAGTGCCAGCTTTTAGAAAAATATGCATCACAGCATATGTTTTCTCATTTACTTATTTTTATTTTACTTTGGTATCAAGAATATGAATAGACTTCTCTGTAGCCTGTTTGCCTTCTCCTGTGGTAACATGCTCTTGTCGGCAGTACTGTAGACTTGCTCAAGCAAAGACATGTTTTAACAGTGAAACTGCACTACCATCTCATACACCGTGGTCTTAGACTAACCTAGGTGTATCTCATGTTTTCCTTCCTCTAGCTGGACAGTGCCACGTCACTTATACAAGCAGCTAAAAACCTGATGAATGCTGTCGTCCTCACGGTGAAAGCGTCCTATGTGGCTTCGACCAAATACCAGAAAGTCTATGGGACAGCGGCTGTCAACTCGCCTGTTGTGTCCTGGAAGATGAAGGCTCCAGAAAAAAAGCCCCTCGTGAAGCGAGAAAAACCGGAAGAATTCCAGACCCGGGTTAGACGGGGTTCTCAAAAGAAACACATCTCTCCTGTACAGGCTTTAAGTGAATTCAAAGCAATGGATTCCTTCTAGGATGATAGGCTTTAATAAGGAAACATTTTCTTTCTTTTTCCCTTTCATTTTCTTTATAATTCGAATTTTGTATGTATACCTGCTGACTCATATGCCTCTGGCATGGGGAAATTAAGGGACCAGTGTCTGTCTGCATGTAAATCAGATGGGATCAATACTACAGACCCATCTGTAGCCCAGGAGGGACCCAGGGATTTCTGTCCTGAGGAGACACAGAACTGTCCTTTGCAATGTTCTCATAAAATTGGGCCAAGAGTTCACATTACAATGTTTATGGGAGTGGGTGGGGATAAGGGAAAATAAACTTAACTCTACAAGGCAAACTCTAATGCATGCAAGAATCATTAGGTTGGCAGGTATATTAATAAGTGAAAAATGCAGAAGTGTAATGGTAGGACATAAAGTTTGTATTGCTTCTGTTTCAGTGCAAAAATGTACTAGCCAATACGCTTTATTGTGTGCCCACAAATTGAACAACTTAACTTTGAAGCCACTTCCATATATCAAGGGGGTTTTGAACAAAGGGGAAACTAACTAGTCCAGCCTAAAATGCTTCTTGAAACAATATCGTTCTCTTCTAGTAGTGCCATTACAAGTGCTCATGTCTTCATTTTTCTCTCATTTTCTGAAACAAACAAAACAGTTATTCTCACCAATTAAAATGGTCACAATGGCACTGGAAACCCAGTATGCTTTTATTTTATATTGTTTTCATTTGGACTATGATTTTGCTAGAAATAGGAGGTCTAATGGTGGAATGTAGAACAATGGAAACTGATAATGTGTGAAGGTTTAGAGGCAAATACTAGGTGTAGCTTGGAGTGTTGGTATCTAATATACCATTGTATCCACTAACTCGAAATAAATGCATTTAATCTTAACCTCTAAAGAATGTTTTCTTTGTCTAAATACACACTGACTTAATGGATTACAGTACCTACCCAAGAATTGATTGATTCTTTTGAAAATTTGTTTGATTGTAGAGCTTGAGGTAAAATAAATGATATCCAAAGAATTTTCTGGGTCATCTTTGGAGTTGATATTTGTTTCCATTATATTTTGTGCTTTGTGTTTCCATTTGTTTTCATCCCTTATTCAACAAGTCTAAAATGAGAAAATAGACATATCTTACACTTTGCTGATCCATAATTGGCCATGGGTTAAGCTTAAGAAATGTAATGTGATTTCAGAGAAAATCTACATCTAAAAGAATTTTCTATAGATAGACCCATTAATTTCAAATTGTTTATACATTTCAAAATACTAGATTTATCTAAATTGGAAAGACAATGTCCCCCTCTCATTATTAAGGATGAATAGGCAGCAGTCTGTCCGCTAAGGTTTGAAGACTAGAAAAATATTCTGTGAATATTTATCACAGACTGCAAAATATTCACCTGCATGCTATAAAGTCTTACCACTAGAGCAAAGTCAAAAACTACCAAAACATGCATATCTCCAGGAGATTAGTGGTAAAATATGTGTTGTTTAACAAGGTGAAAATTCATTGGGGATTGCAAACACCTATGTGTAAATTCATAATAGTTGAGGTCCAAAGTCCCAAAGAGATGAAGCAGGGGCAATGTGAATGGAAAGAAAACATATTCCAATGTTCACTTAAATGGGATTCTTCTCAAACTACTAAACATATTGCAAAGCCACCCCTGGGTATTCAAAACACCATCCAGCGTGAGAATGTGCTGTGGATGAAGGAGTCACCACTTAAAAGGGTGAGAGGTTTTACATTGCTTTTTCAACAGTGATCATTGAATTACTGACCAACCTGAGTGTTTTGTGGAGTTATGAACAGCAGTCATGGCCACTTATTCAACCACCATTGAAGGACTGTCTTCTTGGAGCCAGGTGTGAATGTGAGGACCACTCAGATCCTTTCTTGGTTACCTTCCCTGCTAGCACTGGAATCTAGCAGGAGGGCAGCCAGAATGGTATTTTGACCCAGTACCCCAGAGAACAAAGATCGCCTGCTCTTCAGCGTATTCCCAATTGCAAGAAAACTTTAACTTCTCCCCAACCTGCCCACCACCACCCCAAAAAATGCTTTGCAGAGAAATGCAATCACCCCATAGGGCTTCGTAGTCCTTTTTCATCTATCCCTACAGATCATCTAGGCATTGTGGGGATCAGTCAGCCTCCTCTCCATCACAGGACCCAGAAAAGAGAACTGCAGGTAAAAGGCCATAAATGAAAATACTGTCAACAAGAGTGATAATTCCTTTGGAAAAAAAAGCAAAACTATGTTACTCACAAATCCCCCAAACAGATATAATTAATAAAGTTTAACTCCCCAGTTTTGCAATTATCATTTCATGGATTGAAGAATATACATAAATGTTCTTCATCCCAAACCTTTAAATATTCAAAAACTGCTTTGAAAATCCTGAAAAACTGCCAGCAAGCATTGAAAGAATATACAGAGAATGCTCTTGGCTCTAACCTATATAGTTCTAGTTATATGTTGTAATATATGCAAACTCATAGACAGTATTTGTATATTTTCGAGAAATCAGTTCTCCCTTTTACTTATATCATCAGTGTTTATTGAATAAGCATCATCACTATCCTTCCTGTCAGTGCTATTAAGTTAAAGGAGAAAAGTACTAACTCCGAAAAGCTATGGTGAGTACCAATTCCGAAAAGCTCTGTCCTTCCAGGGTCACTGTGAGTCATAATCCAGTACATGACCATGTGCTTACTGATTGTTGTTTTTTAATTCTGAAAGCACTACAGAAATTATATGTGTGTATGTGTGTATATATATATGTTTACTGTGAGATAGGTATGTATGTATGTATGTATGATGTCCTCGAGAAACATGGTCAATTCAGGAATATGTTATAACTCCCAAGGCTGAAAACTCACTAAGCCAAAGAATCATATTAAAAGTGTCAAAGGAATAGTGTTGAGAAATAGTTTTTGTGTGAACCTAGAAAAATTTGAAAATGTTATCGACTAGAGAGAGAACTTGAAAAAAAATAAGGGCAGAAATTAGGTTTGGATTGAAAAATATTCATAAATATTTTCTGGATAAAGCAAATGTATAAATAAATACACTTCATGAGGGGTTAAGTGGAGTAGACATTCAAGGTATATTCCTGCCAAGGACATTTATCTGTCCACCAGGTGTCTTTGCCACCGCTATCTCTCCTGCTTAGCAGCCAACTCATCCCGGGCCCGCAGTCAATTTGTTCATACTTTTTTTTTATTTTAACTATAGTCTGGCCCTCCAACAGTCTGAGAGACAGTGACTAACCCCCTGTTTAAAAAGTTTGAGGACTCTGAGGTGTAGTATTTCTTAAGATCTGAAAAGGTGTCCAGTTGGACAGAGACTAGTGGAATATGAATGTGGAGGGGTTGGATGAGGTTTAAGTAAGGAAGTGATGAAGAAGCATCACTATTAGCCACTGGGTACCATGGAACTTTTGAGATGGTTGTTAGGCGATACAGTACCTTAAAACAAAGATGGCAGGGTGTGAAAACATGTGCATCAAAAGAGTTGATGTCACTTGTATGTGAGAGAGGGAAGGAAGAATTTTTGCTGACATCTTGAGTGAATGCATGTGCTTATAATTTGGTTACATACCTTGAAATTAGATAGTGGTTTTAAAAATGTCAGAGTAATTACAAAGTAAAAAGTCACGCAGTAACCTCTTGACAAGAGACACAAAGTAAGTAATTGATTCTAAGAAAATGGCATTATTAAAATTATTTCTTAGAGAAGTGGAATTTTCATTTAAGAAGATGAATATGCATGATAGAAACCAAATGGATCTCACCTCCTTTGCTCCTCTATACTTAGGGTGATAGTTCATCTTTATATTCTAATGAGACAGCAGAATGTCCGAGTAAACACCACTATCTACAGAAAACTCATAATCCTCTCCCATTAAATGTATGAAGACAAGTTTATTTTTAAAAATCAACTTGGTCACATTATTTACCCTATGGGACATAGATACTGTATAGGATTGCAAAGGATAAGAATCTTTATAGGAATAGCTAACTTCATCCTTTTTTTGCTGAGTGACTAGTGAATTTGGACCAGGCAACTTTGATAGCATTCCAGTGCTTACCCAACAGTGCCACAAGGCATCCTTAGCTATCATGACAGTGATCAGTTTTTGACCAGTTGATTTGAGGTATAAATAGTATAAAATGCTGTATGTAGATAAACTCTGGAATTAAAATAAGCATTCACAAATAATGTGATTTTGTTGATGAACAGCCCTTTAATTTGTGTTGCTACATACCATATCAGAAATTTCAGTGCTTACACATCAGTTGAAGACTGTGCCACCTTAGAGGTTTTGAGAGGGATATTGAGTTAGCTATAAAAAGCTTTTAGAAACAATAACACAATTCTGAGATCATAGAAGTACCAGATGTTTGAAGATTTACACCTTCTGTCATGAAACCATCCTCAATTTCTACTTTGTATCCATATCTGTCAAATTAAATTGATAATGCAAATAATTGGATACTTTAAATCCATGTTTTTTATTTTCCCTGAAGAAAAAAAAGTGTCTATTATTACTAATGAAAAGAAGGATGCACTTCAAAGAAGACAGTAACCTGAATAAAATCTTAGGGATTTTGGAAGGAGGACTTAAAGTGATCAAACAAAATTCTTCATAAGTGGATGAGAATACTATGGAGAATATTCAGACATAAATTATGGTCATATTATACCTTTTGTGGTCAAAATATATATAACAATTTGCATTCAGAATCAGAGATCAAGATGAAACAGAGAAAAGGAAACAAAATATCCAAAACTAATTAAGCCTAACTTAAAATCCTTTCAGCTTTGGTGTCATGCAAGCTTCTTCTTACCTCCCAGCCAGCACTTTAAAACTACCAGTGGTGCCCTGGGAGAAAGATGAGGTTGTCGATTCCTGTACAGGGTTTTAGTCTTGGAAACCCACAGGGGCAGTTCTCTGTCCTACAGGATTACTCAATTATAATTGACATCATTTTTTAAGACTTTAAACTAAGAAACCAGTTTACTATTAAAGATTTGACTATCTGATTTCCAAACTGTGAAATTGGAAAATAAAATTTCAGTGAACATTTTAGGCAGGAAAAAGCAGACACTGTTTTGAATTACCCTCAACAAAGAACCGGAGACAAGGATTTGGGACAATGATCCCAATGATTTGGATCATTTGGGACAATGATCCCAAGAAGTAGGATTAAGGGCTTAGGAAAACTAAGCTGGTGGTTAAAGAAAGAGAAAAATCCAACTTAAAGATGCTGTCTAACTAAAGTGAGCAAGGAAACCCAATTCTGTTGGACACCCAAATCACCTCACACGATATCATCGGGAAGATCTTAAATCCACAAAATGTAGTATGTGTTTCAGGTGAGACTCCCCCAATAAATGGCAGACATACTTAAGAGTTCAGAATGGTGGTTTATACCAGAAAGGGGAAGCAAGATGATATGAAGACAAGGACCAGAACTTTCTGATAGTGCCCTCTTAGCACGACTCTGAAAAACTTGTGACCTTTAAGAACACCAACAACTCCTCCAAGGGCTCATTTGCCAACAAAGCTATGCTATATTCTCAATAGATCCAAATGTTCTAAAGTCCATAATCAGAATTCATTATCTCCCTCTTCCACTCGTTCTTTAGTTGGTTTAAATTCCTTGCCAAATATGCCAGATTTTCATCCCTGAAGATTTCAGGCACCGTAAAATCTTGGTCTTATTAGGGAATAGTTGCTGCAATTGCCTATTTATGTTATTATCAAGCACAAATGTATCAATAAACACCCAAATTAATTTCTTGGGTTTAGGGCCAAAGTTCTATTTATCTAGTAGTAATCCTATCTCATACTTATTACCCAAACCAGTTCAGAATACCTTTCTTTGTTTGATTCTCCACTGTATTTGAAATAGTGGTTGAGTAGAAATCTCTTGTTTCCTACTAGACATAAACCCTCTGTGGAACTCACAAGTTCTAATCAAGAGGAGCATAAAGATTAATACAATGGAAAAAACAAATGCAGAATGGGGCTTCCTATCATATGGCAGGAGTGCATGTCAAACAAACATATCAAGAAAATTATATTAAACTCGGCACACGTTGATTTCTACCTCTATGCTGACCCCTCCATTAGGACAGTGATATGCAGGAGAGTTATGGTGATTTAGATATGTGAGTCATCTTTTTAGGTTGCCTGCTTTTGCTCTCTAGTTCCACTCAGGTCTAATCTTGATTGAATAATGTTACATTGTAGATGCTATCTCTGTATTTTGCTGGCCATTGACAGAGAATTTGACAATAACCAGCTCATGGTGGGCTTTCTTCTTAATTCTTTGGTTCTTACTTGAGCCCAGAGTATGCTAAAAATTTTTACATGATGAATAGTTTCCTGCTATAGAAGAAATGACCTTGCTCTAGAATAGTAATGGCTTCAATGAAAAATGTCCCATTTGGACTTGCCAAACATTTTAGCCTCTGTCCTTCTGCTGTATGGATTCTTTGGCATTCTTGTATCAGACAGTGGTGGAAAAATTTGTGCTTCCTAGAACCATCTCTTGATCTGAAAACTACTCAAAATATATGCATTCTTCTCTGTTAGAAAATAAATTGGTCTGTCCAGTTACTATATATATATAGATACACACACACACATATATATATATATATGCTGCCATCAAAATTCCAATAGGTCACCTAAGCACCACAAGCATCCTTTGGTGACAAGGAATATTCTGGCCTGTTCATCTCCCCCAAATTCATCTCCTAAGTATTTGTATAGCAGGTCACTTTTTATTCACAAAATTTAATAACAATGATATTTTTAACATAGTTATCTCAGAGTGTTTCTTTAGCTAAGAGCTAACATTAAGAACTAAGTATATTTTCCCAGAAATTAAGGTAGTTTATATAGATTCCTATAATTCAAATTAATAAATATGCCCTGTCTTTCCCCACTCATCACACAATTCTTTGTCCTTATTATTCTTGAAAATTAGTGGTAAATTTGTGTAGAATGAAATTCTAAAACAATAATTGTTCTTCCGTGAAACTTATACATGCAACGAAAGGCAGTCCTTTGAGCGGAACATAGGGTACTACATGGTTTAAAATCAGAAAAAAATGCATATCAGCATTGCATTCTTTCACCATATTCATTAACTCTATATGCTGAGCAATTAATCCATGAAGATGAGTTATATGCAGAAGAATTTGACATCAGAATTAGTGGAAGATTCTAACTCTAATATGCAAAAGACACACGTGCTGCACAGGAAGAAGGCTGAAATCACTTACTGATGAAGACTAAAGAGTAGAGACCAGCTATATAACTCTTTGATATAAAGAAGACAAAATTCTTATGATTGGCTGATAAGCAACATAACAATAGACAGAAAATATTAAAGTTGTTAAGAATTTTGCTTTACTTTAAGCCACAATCAATGCAAACAGCAGTGAAAAAAATCAAATGGCATGTTATATTGAGTAATTCTGCTGCAAAAGACATTTGTAAGTGTTAAAAATTAAAGAAGTTATTTTAAACTTAGGTTTACCTGACTGAAGGAAGCCATGGTATTTTTAGTATATGTGCTGCCAAAGTGAGCACGGAGTCATGGTATTTTTAATTGCCACATATACATGGAAAGAGCTGGTCAATAATAGAAAGATCAAATAAGAATCAATGACTTTGCATTTTTGGTGAAGAAAATAAAATATACTATTACTAGAAGAATTAACATATTTTCTTTGAAGAAATTTAACCAGAATGCTTTTTTGAAGTGAGGATAGTGAGACCTCCTTTAATGTATTTTGAACATGGTTCAACTCCATCTTAGCAGAAACAAGAAAACCAACAAATAAAAACAGAACATTCATTCTCCTTAGAATTAGTCATTAGAAAGGCAGCAGGCTAAGATATTTATTTGCAGTGATCATGAGTTCTGTATCTCTACCACATCTGACTTGGCTTTCATGCTAGCTGAGAAGGTTGCAGAGAAATTATAGAATGTCCACTAGGAAATACACAAAAAATATGGTACATACTTCATATGGTTACTTGTCACCATATAGTGAGTCTGAACTCATACAAAGTGCCCACCACACTGAGGCTTAAATTAGACAAAGATTCATACAATGTGTTCTAGACCTCCCAGGGGCTTGCTTTGGAGACTGGCTAAATTGTAAATAAGGTGTTGTGGCAGAGTATCCCCAAAGGGAAGAGAGAAAACATGTAAGATGTTTCTGAATCAGAGAAAGATGGATTTATTTTATACTCACATTCTGTAATTAACAAATTATGAGTAGCCCAAACTCAGGACTCTTGAGATTCTGACCAAGAACAGAAATCAAGTGGGAGATTTACTGTGGGTCTTCCTTTAGGGCCAAAGTAGAAGTCTTCTTTATACAGAAGGATAAGGAACTCAGACTCACTGACAGAGATCAGAGAGGAAGATTGCTCTGGAAAACTGCCACCCTAATTCCTGGATCTTCATGAAAACTAAGGAAAAGGGAATTTACAAACTTCCATTTTGATGAAATGGGAAGGTAACTTTGTATAATTTCCATCTAATTCTATTTTCCAAATTCAAGTGTATCATATGTTGTAAATAATTAATTATAGTTATTGGGAAAATAAAGTTGAATAGCTGTTTATATACACACATATATGTATATTCTTATAAAAATAATATGGCAAAGCAGTGTTTCCTTATGTTGTGCAAGGTGTCCCTCTCACTGTTAGTGCACCTAACAACAGATTAGTGTCTTTAATTCAGATTTTATGATGCCTCAAGAAGAAATGTAAGAAATAAAAGCATTTAATGCCAAAAATTAAGAGAAAGAACAGAAAAGAACTACTGAGGTAGATTTCAAATGCATTCTGTTGGATCGTTATTGGAAGATCCTGCATTGGGCAGAAAGAAGAGCACAGAGGTCCTGTACTGTGTGATGCAGAGAAGACGTGCACATCATTGCGTGAGTATTGAGGATAAACCAGGGACACCACAAGTGATAGCTATATAATCATTTGTCTATTTGAGAGGATTAAAAATGAAGGGGTGGAGTTTAGCCTGTTAATCAGATCATAACCCATGAGGTCTCTGTGTGGACATGGCCTTCTCCTGAGAATGCTGGAAACTGTGGTATTCCTCCTTAGAGGCGGGGGACTCTCTCTCTCTCTCTCTCTCTTTCTCTCTCGGCTTACTCCCTGAGAGACATTGCAACAGACAATAAACACGGAACTGCTCTAGTGCCCTAAGTGGGATGAGCCATGCGCGACCCCTGCCATGACTGAGATGCGTATAAAACCACTGGATTCACAAGACTTCTCACCCACTGGCATGTGATCTTCTTGCATTCACATCATTGCATGTGTTACATGAGTCTGAAGAGATCAGATATATGGGCTAATATTGGATTTATAGACTTGAACTGAACTAGACTGGGATACTTTCTCAATATTTAATTGCACTTATCTCTAATGCTCTTTCTTATTACACATATGAGTATGTGTTCATGAATTAGTGTCTCGAGTCCACCTAGACTAACACACCACAATAGGGATGCACCTGAGAGCATGAGGGAAAGGTTTGTCTTTGCCATATTTATATTTATTTTCAAGGCATGGGCATATCTTCTGTGTCTATATCAGTTATTCATATCAGATTAAAAATATTTTCTCCTTTCAATGATTTTACCATACCTAGAAAATTCAAAAGAGGACAAGAAAAAATAGGTAAAAAGAAGAAGAGAGAGATGGGTATGGTTTTTGTCTCCCTCAACAGGAAAGAGAGTGAGAGTGCAGCCCTCACCATGGCCCACCAAACCCTGAGGGCAACTTAATCACAAGAAGCAACTCATGAACACAGAGGACAACCCGCTTGCCCCAATTTGAGACATATTGATGCCTTCCCAAGAAAAATCTGCTACAGAGGATAACACTGAAACTATAATGTAGGAAGAGGGGTTGGCCTGATTTGCCCACATGGGAGCAAACTAAAAATGAGAGAGAGCAACTAGACCCCATTATGGCACCCCAAACTCTGAAGATGCCATCCCTGCATGGACTTGATACGGCACAGAAAGGACTTTAGGGCTGATAATAGCTCAAGACTAGATGCCTCCTAGCTGGAGCATACTGCTATAGAGAACAATACGGAGCTCAGACTATGGGGAGTGAGCCCAGTGTGACTACCTCTCCACACACACACACACACACACACACACACACACACAGTGGAGCGAACCAAGAAGGAAACATAAGAGATTAGCAATGGAAGCAAAGCCATGAAGTCATGAGGAGTCCCCAAAATGGACCAGGCTAAGAGGGGCATCACCCTGGACTCCCCAGGACTGGGGAGGAGATAGCCATAAAGGTCAACAGACAGACCAGGAATTATGTATGGATGTTTTTCACTCTTTTTTCTTTTACTTTTTCTCCCCTTTGATCTTTAGTTTTCTTTTGGTTTCATCATCCTTCTTGTTGTCTTGTCTGCCTATATAAGAAAGGAGTCCCAGGAGAAAGCAATGGGACCAATGGGTTCCCAGAGCAGAATTGGGGGTAGGAGTTGCCAGGGTGGTGATGGGAGTGGCGAACAATGCTGTTGAACAGGGTAATGACTAGGGGGTTATTAAAATCAACAGCGAGGTGAAGGGCACTTAGGGACCCTGGTGGCGTTGGAGCAACAGTAGTCTAGCCTAGAGGAGTTACTGGGAGGCAAATGAAGGGTGATTGTGATAGTGAGGTAGAAGGGATGGAAAAAGAAACAGGAAAGATTTCAGAAACAAAACCATCAATAGAGGTGGACACAGTTGTGTACCTATGTAAATATGTTCATTCATAAAAGAGGTATTGTCTATGTACATGTGTTTATTTGGCAATATGTTTAGAAAGTGGATAGACTTTGGGCCTCTACTCAAGCCCTCCCTCAAGGCAAAAACACTTTTTTTTCTATTAACCTGGCATCCTGTGATGTTCACCCGCCAGACACGGTCACTGGAGTCAAAAGAGGTGTGTCAGTAATGCCGATGGTGCCCACCTATTAAAAGATATAGTGTCTGGGTTATTAAAGACTTAAAATTAAACAAGTGACCATCTACCAGAGAAGCAACAACTCCATATGGAAGAAGCAGACCGGCCTGTGTGATCATGAATTGAGGCCACATACCAGGTATCATAAGACCCCCAAACAAATAATCAAATAATCATACTGATGTGAATGAATGGGATCCAAACTCATCTGTAGAACATTGGACATCCTCTCACAGAAGGGTCACAAGGAAGGGATGGGTCAGCCAGGGTGCAGTGTAGCATCTAAGAAACAAACAATATTCCTACAGTTCCTTGAGGCTTCCTCCCCTCAACATCATGACCCCAGTTCTGCCTTACAAATCCAGCTAGACCAGAGAATGTATACCAGAGAAGGTACAGACAAAAGCTCTCAACACAGAATACAGGACAGATAACCCCTCAGAAACCTAAATAGGGGTAGTGACATGGTGAGAGTAGGAGAACTGGGGGGAGAGAAGGATAGGAAAAGGGGGAACCAATCACAATGATTGACATATAACTTCCCCCCACCCCCAAAGGGAAGAACAACAGAAACGGGTGAAGATAGACAGCAGTAGGTATAAGTTATGAAAATAATAATTTATAATTTATTAAGGTTTCACAAGAGTGGGAGGGTGGGGGAAGGAGCAAAAAAGGAGGAGCAAATATTAAGGAGTCAAACAAAAATATTTATAAAATGATGGTTATAAAATGTGCTTGATATAAATGATGTATGAATTATTTTAAGAGCTATAGGAGCCCCAAATAAAATGATTTTTTAAAGGAAGAAAGTTAAATTCTCCTTCATATGTGTATTTTTGTTTTCTATTCTTTTGCACGTTCTTCTTGATATATGAATTCCTGTGGAGAAAAGTTGTATGTTCCATCAGTGATATACTGCACCCTGGCTTGTCAACTCCCTGCTACTCTTCTTTATGGGGATGTGCAGTGGCCTACAGATGGGTTTTGGGTGTCCATTCTGCACTTCTCCTCATTCACAATCATCTGATTTTTAAAATTCTCAGTCTTTGAAGCCTGACACCTGATCCTACCCACACCTCATAAGCACACAGGTTGGTGTGCTTTTTGAATGTGGACTTTGCTGCTTCTCAGCTGGAGGGCTGCTGGTTTATCTTCAAGCACTTAAGACCTCAGATGTTATATCTTTTGATAGTTGGGCACCATCAGCTTTCTTACATTTGATTATTCACCCACTTTTGTCATTGGCGATTGTGTCGGGAAGATAAGCATCACAGAATGCCTGGTTTTAACAGCGTGTTCCTGCATTGAGGGAGTACTTGAGTAGAAGTCCAATGTCTGTCTGCAATCTTAATACTTAACATACACACACGTACATAAATAGATTTATTTTTCTAAGTAAGCACTATTTTGAGTGTGACAAAGATAAAAAACTTGCTACTAGAGTCCTGGGGAACTTAAGAGTCATGCGATCATGGGTCTTAAGAGAATAAAATTATGATGTACTAACAAGAGTGGCTTATTCAGAATGAAGAAATAATACATTTATAACAGTCATGTGAAAACCTGGTGTTAGGAGTATTAGTTGGTTGTAGGTTAGAGTGGTCATGTGTGCCTTGGAGACTCACATTTCTCATATTTTAGTTGAAAATGGTTCCATCCTCTGTAGTGTTTTCTTTTGAATTCCACTGTGGTTCACCTTGGAAGAATTCTTGCTTAATCTTCATTTAATTATCTCCACATGACAGCTCTTTTACTCTGAGATGGAGTTCCTGTTGTGGCTTCACACTTTTGGAGTATTGTTGAGTATAAGCTTACCTGCAATCCCATTTCCTTTAGTGGGCACATGGTCCTCAATAAACCTTTGACATTTTTTTTAAAGCCTGTGGTTGGCAGCACAACTCATAACCTACTACTCCTAGAAGCTAACACTTTGGAATCTTTATTGTTTCCCACTTCAACATGATACTCTTCTACCTCTGATGGGGGCCACAAAGTAGGAGAAAGAGCAAGAACTTTGTGAAACATGATTGTCTAAGTGATCTAGTGTTGCTATAGTAGAAATCTCCCAAGATTGTGACTTTAAAAAACAGAAATTGATCCTCTTTCAGGTTGGGAAGTTAGAAGGCTAATTTTAGGCACCAGTTCTTCTTCTTCATCTTTTTTCTTGTTAAATCATTTTGTTGTGGGCTCGTACAACTCTTAACACAATCTATACATCATCCAATGTGTCAAGCACGTTTGTACATTTGTTGCCATCATCATTCTTTTGCTGTTATTGATGTTGTTTAAATAATTGTTTAGTTACTGAACCTAGGGTATGTTAGATACACATCCAATTGTAAGTTTACATGTTACTTCAAATTTGAAGTGTATTCACATACAAAAAAATTGGCATGCAACAGCTGTCATAAGGTAGAAACACAGTCACCTTACCAATGAACTGTTGCAAGTATTTCACCCAAGCTTGAAAAAATTGTTTATCTCGAACATGAAAATTTGTATCAAATTTAAATTAATTATATAAAACTCATTACTGTAGTTTTCCCCATTATAAACATCAAAAAAATGTACTAGTAACTAATATACATCAGTCACAACATAATCCTGGATCACCCCCACACCACGACCAGATGCTCCTGTAATTTTAAACCTATCATCAGAGACCAAGAGAAAAGCACTTTTATTTTATATCAAATAAAATTCACATGTGCCAAAATGAAAAGAACCAGGAAAAATAAAACCAGAAACCCAAGAACTGACACTAATATTCAGTACCCTAATTAAACAGTGGTCCAAAATGCCACTGACCAAAAGAAAATAGTGGCTGTATACCATCGCAATGAAATCCAAGAGGCTTTAACCCTTTGCCATTAGAACTCCAGATCTTTCCAATTATGTGAGCCTACAATTTCTAGGTGCCATTATAGAGAACATGGGCATGCCAAAATAAGAAAAACCAAAAAAGCAAAAAAGCTAACAATTCACCAAAACTCGCAGAAATGAGCTTGAACAAAGACTTCTTACGAAGTTTTTGATAGAAACCAAAAGTGGTTATTAGCTGCTTGTGTCATCAATTTAAGCAGAGGTGACTGAGTCCTAAGGTTCAAGGTCAAAATTTAAAGGGGTGGGAGGAGAAGTGTAGGGAGAGGGAAATGTGTGTTTGGACAAGTCTTATTTTAAAACAAAAATAAGGGACAGAATATACTTTAAGGTCTCCAATCATGGTGACAGACCCCCAACTCAGAGAGCTCAGCCATTCAGCTGGGAAACAAGTGTCAAGCCTCATCCCGCTGTTGCTTCTATGAGCTCAAGAAAAGCCAGCATAACTGTCCTGAGACACAGGATGCGGGGACTCTGGGTGTGGTCATTTCTCAGGGTTGGTGCAGATGCCCTCCACACAACAAAAGGAGCCCCGAGAAGAACACCACACCTACATTTCACTTCCAGGGCTTGAGTTCTGCAGGGGCTTGAATAAAGGAGGCAGACTTCAAATAAGAAACAGTGTCAGCCAAAGGTTGACTTCCTATAAAGAAGACTCCCACTACCTATGAATCACGAAAAACATGAGCTGTGAAACGGACAGTGCAGAAAAGGGAAACAGAGAGACTAACATTATTATGACAAGGCCTTTTGGTCAACAGTGAGTTAGGCGTTTAAGATCTTCAGGAGAAAAAAAAAAGGCTCTTTTTAAACAACCCTCTGAACTTCAAAAAATCTCTTCAGGTAGTAGATCTGTCCCAATGCCATGGCAACTAGAACAAGAGCTTCAAAGAAGGGCCACAGGACCACTCGCTGCTTGTGCTGTCGTTGATTGCCCCGTGTATTCGCTCTGGGACCTCCGTGTACTCCTGCTCGTGCTTCACAGCGGCCATCGCCACTGCGAGCTCATTAATCATTTCTTCCAGCTTGTTCTGCTGAGCTTCTGTTTCCATGTATTGTCCTTTCGGGGCCGCCTCAACGTTGATGGGGAACATCACCCTTTGGAGTCATGGTGGACATCCTATTGCTAATACAAAACTTGTATGTTCCATTCATGTGAGTAGCAAATGTGTATTTCCCACTGGATTCTCGGTCTCCTTCCTAGATTCCTTTATTATCAGGCCCTGTGATCTCCATGTCGATGTCCAGAAAGCCACCCTCGACCACTTCAAAGATGAGGCCCATCTTGGTGGCCGAGGTAACCCCCTTGATGAAGCACTCCTCAGTATGCATGTCGATGCTGAGGAAGTAGCCACAGGCTGTGGCCAGGAGCACGGCCAGGAGCACCAGCAGCTTGGAGAGGGTCACCATGGTGGTGCTAGGACCCAGGCCATGACAAGGAGTGCAGCCTCCGGAGCTGCCTCCAACACCACCACCGCTGCCGCTTGCACCATCATCATTCTTAAAACATTTTCTTTCTACTTGAGCCCTTGGTATCAGCTCCTCCTTTCCCCCCTCGCTCTCCACCTCCTCCCTCATGAACCCTTGATAATGTATACATTATTATTATTTTGTCATATCTTACACTGTGCAACATCTCCATCCACCCACTTTTCTGTTGTGCATCCCCCAGGTATGGGGTTATATGTAGATTCTTGTCATCAGTTCCCCCATTCTACCCCACCTTCCCCTTCCTCTCCTGGTATTATTTCTCTCATTATTGGTTTTGAGGGGCTTGCCTGTCCTGGATTCCCTGTGTTCCCAGTTCCTATCTCTACCTGTGTACATCCTCATGTCTAACCATATTTATAAAGTAGAATTGGGTTCATGATTTAGGGACGGGGAGACAGCATTAAAAAACTAGAGGAAAGTTGTATGTTTCATTGTTGCTACACAGCACCCTGACTGACTGGTCTTCCACCCAAGACCCTTCTGTAAGGGCATATCCGATTGTGTACAGAAGTGCATTGTTTCCCCATTCAGCACTCCATCTCATTCACAATTACATGTTGTTGGGTTTTTTTGGTTTGGTTTGGTTTTTTGATGCCTGATACTTGATCCCATCAATACCTTGTGATCACACCGACTGGTGTTCTTCCATTTAGGCTCTGTTGCTTGTCAGCTAGATGGCCGTTTGTTTATCTACAAGACTTTAGGACCGCAGACACTATGTCTTTTGATTGCCGGACATCATCAACTTTCTTCAGTATATTTGCTTATGCTCTCATTTTGTTTCAGCAATTGTGTTGGGAAGGTGAGCATCATGATATGCCAGATCAAAGTTTTCTTGCATTGACGGAGTCCTTGAGTAGAGGCGCAATGTCAGACTACTACCTTAATACTAAACCTATAAATATATGTGCCTGTATCTATTTCCTCATTATCCTATATAAATATATTTACATATGTACATGCCTGTATTTACTTCTCTATAAATGGCCTTTATCTCCTAGTTCTTTCCTCTATTTCCTTCTACTTTAGTCTTGTCCCAATATGTTGCTTAGCCTTCATAGGGATTTCAGTAATTTCTTTCGGTTACATTACCCTGATCAAGCCCTACCAGGTCTCCTACACCATTCTTGCCATTTATTTTGGATCAGTTGTTGTTCCCTTGTCCTGGGTTTGCTAGCACCGACATCCTTTCCCCCATCTCCCTCTTTCCCATGTTGGTCCTGAACCATCAGTCCCACTGTTTTCTCCTCCATATTATTTATCCCTTTTAGCTTATCTAAAATAGACCTACAGAAATAATAATATGCCCAAATACAAGACAGAGCAAGCCAACAACAACAAAACTAACGACAAATAAAAGAAATGCCTATAAATGTTCAAGGTCTGTTTGCTTACTTATAGGAGTGTTTTCGGGTTGCGTGTGATGAGGTACCATGCCCTGGCCCCAGAGACTCTTTTGAGTCCTCCCTCAGGACTTCCTTGCTCTACTCCCCTTGCTGTTCTGTTGCATGTCCTTAGTTTTGGGCCTCCATGTGGTGAAGTCAGAGGGGACCCAGTTCCTGGACTTTGTCTCCAGTGTTGTCCCCTGTAGGGCTATATATCACTGAGGAAGGTTGTGTCTCATAGGGTGCGGGTCATACGGTCCTCTCTGTGTGTTGGCTGCTCTGAGCAGAGATATTGTCCTCAAGGCTTGGTGGGTCAGGATGTGCTCCACTCTCTCTTCCTCCCTTTTCATTCACTCCTGTGTGCTCTGATTAGTCATGTCTCTCTCCCTGAGCTGTAGCTTCAGTTCTGAACTTTGAAATAAATTCTTCTGGGGTGAGGGGGTCAACATAGTTGGAATTGGGGCTGGTCCCTGAGACCTCTCTATTGGTTCTCTGCTTCATGCCGGTATGTTGCGTTTGCATCTTGGTGCACCGGCTTAAAATCTGATCCCTCTTACCTTGTTTTGATATAAACAGTAAGCTCCCCTTGAGTGGGTTAGTTAGGCAGCAGTTCTAAGGCAAGACATTCTTTCCCTTTTGCCTGTGTCATAAGTTTGTTGTCTTTTGTTCAATGGTGGCTGTGCTCCCATTGCATCTTGAAGTAGCCTGTCTTCTCAGTGTAGGACCCAAGAGCCAAAGGATGAGTACCCCACTCCAAATTTTCTTTCATGATGATAATAAGATTTCGTCTTTTCTACTAGCTTCTCTCTCTTTTTATCTTTTATAAGATTAAAAAAAAGGGAGACTCCAGAGAAACTTCCCTTACATTGGAACTAGATTGTGACCCACTTAAAGGTGTTATAACTTATACTAATATTCTTATCTTAGCTCAGAGAAGATCACATCAAATCATGTAATATGGGATGATTTCATTATTATGCAATTTGCACATTACATCATTGCAGAACTGCCAAATCACTGAGAATCATGGCCCAAATAAGTTGGAACATATTTTGAGGAATAGAATTAAACCAATAATATTCGACTTTGTCCTCCCCTCTCCTGCCTACCAATTATGTCCTAAACACTTGGAAAACATATTCGCTCCAGCATATCATTGCCAAAGTTTTAAATGAAGTCTAGAGTTCCATACTGGAGCAAAATTCTTCTACATCTGTGAATTTCTGCTTCCAAAATAACAACAGGAGAAGACGAGCAAAGTAGGCACTTACACTGCAAAAGGAGAACTTGGAGGGGAAATAAGGGATGATGTTTACCATTCACGTTAAAAATGCAGAAAGGCAATTTATTTATTTGAAACTAAATGGTGAATCATAAAGGAATCCAAGTTAATGTCAAATTTATTTTTCCTTATTCCATCATCACTCAGGTCCATGTTTAGGTCTGCTAAGAATGGAATCTGGAGGGTCTTTAAGGCTTTTCCCATTCTGTCTTAAAAGTGAAAACCCAACTAATTATGATTATTTCCTCATTTATTTGTGGAATTTAACACATACAAAGAAATACACACTATAAGTAGTTACACATCCCACAGTATCAAGAGTGACAGTATCCCCCCAAAAATCTCTGTATTTGGTTTTTTCCTGATTCTTAAAAAAAAAATTCTACTCAGCCTCCCCTCTTACATTGCTGCATTCACCTCTCCTCTCTTCCCTCCACACCCCTGCTTTTATCATAGTCTTCAAAGTCTGTTCCTTTGATGAGAAAGCCTTTTCTCCCCTTTATAATAATGGTGTTGCTTAATTTTATGAGATTGTGTTAGGCCACACTGAATAAAGAAACAAATCCAGTGACACTCAAATATGTGTAAGAAAGAGATTTATATTAAGAAGTAGTTAAATATTTGTAAAATATCCCAGCCCAGGGAAATTCAAGTCCATAAGTCCAATGTTTGCTCAAAGGTCCCTCTGCAGACTCATGCAGCCACATTCACTGATGCAGATTGCAGGACAAGCACAGGCCTGTGATGCACAGTTGTGTGGACCCAATAGCTGTGGCTCTGGCACCCATCAGGGTCAGCCAGAAGGTAGAGGAGGAAAAAGAGAGGAGAGAGGTTCCCAGGACCCTCCTGAGGAGAGGACCATGCCCACAAGGAGTCACCATCACTCTGTGATCTGATTAGCAGGCTAAACTCTAGCCCTACACTTTCACATGCCTTCAATTGTCATGCAATTGACACAGAGATTAACTAACTTTGTTGAGCATTTTGTCCATATCCTGAAATGCTTGGCAGAATTATCATTGTATTTTTAGGAGTTCTTATATTCCCATCTGTGTATGTATGAGTTTATCTGTCTATTCCTCCACAGATAGGGCTTTTAATTGTTTCCATCATTTTACTGTTACAGAAAGTACTACGATAAACATATACATATATCTATTTATGATTTGCTTATCATTTCTTTAGGGTATATACCAATGGAGAGAACAGAGCGATCTATATTAGCACTAAAAACCTATAAGTAATCATTTTCTATCAGCGATAATTTAGATAGCGTGTCGGCTCTCTGGAATTGATCTGAATGTTGATTTTGCTCTCTGGGTTCTTGGTGGAGATTTCCTGTTCCTGGGTTCCAGCTCCATTTTGCATGCAAGCAACTCTGTTCCCTTCACTTTGTGTGGCCCATTCTCCTAGTCCAAATGAGTGGCAGCCTCAACCCCCACCCCCACCTTGCCCAGCCTCAGTAGATTCCATTCTTCTGCACTTTGAGCATGATTTTACCTCCTATGCATCTAGCAAGCGATCTCCGTTGGCTCTCAAAAATGCCAGTCCCATATTCTAGGACAGATTTGCCTCTTTGAAACCTATGACTCTTTGGAACTACCCTTAAAACCCCCAGAAGGCAAAGCCCCACACTGTGAAATCCCCGAGAACATGGTATCACTCTTTCAGATTAAGGCAACACTGCTTCCTAACCTCCTTATCTCTTTGGCTTCTGCTTCCTGGTTTTTTTTTCTGGTCCCATATAGAGGTCAACTTGATCTCTGCTCTATTATTAATGTTGAGAAACATCCTACTATCGAGAAGTCTCCTGCCCATAGCAGCTCAGCTGTCTTGCTCCATGGGAAGACTCCAGTGCAATGTCATGCTTGCCTTCTAGTTCTGCTGTCAGCATCTGTGTCAGTCCGGGTAGACTAGAGGAACAAGAGACAGGCATATAGGTATAAGGAAAGGGTTTATATGCAAAAGAAATGTGACCCTAATAAGGCATTCCAATCCAGTCCAGTGCAAAGTCATAAGTCCAATAATAACCCATATGCCCAAAATCTGTCTATAAAGTCTGCTTCCGACTCAGGAAGTCACAGGTCAGTGGGTGCAGAATTCTGGCACTGTCAGGGGTCTCCCCATGGCTCCTCGCTTCCAGGGCTCAGGTCCATCAACAGCATGTCACTCCAGCTTCAGAGGTCTGTCTTCATCAGGGCAAAGCCATGTGGTCTCCCAGCCTCCCAGCCACCGCCATTCTGTGTTGCCTGTGGTTAATCATCTCTCTAACTCCCAACAACTGGGGAAGATAGCTTCTCATCTTCACGAGGGAAATATCGTGAGATTTCCCAGAAGTCTCAGGTGAAAGCTATGCCCACATAGAGGCCTCATCGGCTACTCAATGGCTATCTCCAGATTAACAGGCCAGACTCCACCCCTACATTTCAATCATAAAATTAACATAAACACTTGACTGCCACAGCATTGTTCTGTCAATACTTCTCATCATTTGTGCAAAGTACAGTGGTAAGCCTCACCACATCCTTCTCAACTTTTGCTTGCCTTAATTTTACCAATAGTCTCTTCAGGATATCTAGGTATTTATTTTATTTTATCTAGGTTTTTATTATTAGCACTTTTAACACTTCAGTTTCTATGTACTCTCTAATTACAATTCCAAATGTACTTCCGCATTTTAATATGTTAAATCAGCATTCCCACACCTGATACAAATTCTGCCTTAGTTATTTATTGCTACAATAATTGAAGGTGAATTTAAGAAAGAGAAATTTATTCTATTTAAGTCTAAGAAACTAGATAAATTTACCCTAATATTATTATTTTTATTTGGGGGGGGGCATCACTACCTTCTGGTGGTCGTGGGAGCTACCCAGCGCTGCTCCTGAGAGCCACCACTGGATTTGAACCGCCAAGCCCGTGAGTCACAATCCCGCACTCAACCACTTACGCCACCAGGGTTCAGCCCCACCCTATTATTATTTACTTTCCCCACTTGACCCTTTTAAAAGGGTTCTAGTAACTTTCTATTGGGTATAATTTTTTCTTTTTTTCTTCCTCTGTTTTATTTTCTTGTGGTGGGCAGCATTTTTTGTGTGATTTTCTTTATTTGAAATCCAGGTTAGGTAAGTCTATGGAGATAGTAATTTGATGAATAGTTTCTTAGGGTTATAGCAGGGAAGGTTGAGACACTGAGGAGCTCATAAAAATAATGAGTATAAAATTAGTGAAATGTTGTAGGAATTACGATCATAATGATTCCATAACTTTTAAATATATCCAAGCATTTGAATTTTACAGTATCTGAAATATATGTCAATAAACCTGTTAAAAATAGAACTCAATATGAAAGACTAGAAGCTCAATTTCAGGGCATTGGGTCTAGGGATGTGGCTGGCTAATTTATGAGACAGAAGCCCCTATCTTGTCTCTCACAACAATTGAAAAAATTACTTAAGAGCCATGAGTTCATTTTTACACACAAAAAAATGTGATCACCATTATCTGAATGATGTCATTTCAATGAAACTCTGAAATTGTCATTCTCAGTTTTACTTCCAAGCCACATGGGCAAACTGAAAGAGTCACCTATAGTTCTTGAGCTGTAATTTGCCAACCCCTACTCTACGGCAATGGTGCCCCTCTCTTTTGGCTCTGGAGAAAGTTTTTCGTGTTCTTTGTCGGCACAAAGATCCTGGGTTTAAAAGACACCCTCCACTCCCACCGTCTCTTCCCCGGTGGCATTTTAGGCCCTTCAATCTCTGCTATGTTCCGTTTCTTTTTACATCATGTGAGATAAAATGTGATACAGGGGAGAGGGGTGTGCTGGGAATATTCTCCTTACGTTGAATCAGGATTGATGACCTTAGATTACTTCATGGGAAGCTGATTATTTTACTACATAACTGACATCATCACATCACCACCAATTTAGTGAGACTCATGTTCCAGGCAAGTTGACACATATTTTCGGGTGACACATTCAAACAATTCTACAGATTTCAATTTATTAAAGATGATGCAGAGACTAAATAATGGCAGTAATAACTGCTAGCCAAGATAAAAAATGAAGCCAGTGGCATTTAGAGGTCTACATTCTTTATAGCTCTGGTTTCTCATTCAAAGAGCCCTTGGAGTGGGATCAGGTCAGTGGTGAATTGTTAATCCATAAGATTGGTGAGTCAAACACATCAGTTGCTCCAAGGGAGACCGATGAGATTATCTGTTCCCTGAAAGGTTTACATACGGTCTCAGAAACCCCACAGAAAGAGCGTCATTATGAGTCACAATTGATTTGAGCTGGGGGTTTGGGTTTTTGATTTTGATAATCTCATTCAGGTTCAGAGCATCCAAACATATATGGAGGGTCAAAGTGATAAATTCATGAAGTGTAAAATCAGAAAAGCAGTTCAAGGTAATTTCAAAGTCTTACAAAGATGTATATATGTTAGTTTGGGATGGTCCCTCAACATGCCAAGGTCTTCCTCTCACTTTACATGAAATTGGAAGCTGCTCAGGGCTAGAGGGCAGACAGGCTTTGAGACAGGAAGCAGATCACAGTTAGAGTGCATGTGGCCTTTCAGGCCTATGAGACAGGAAGCCAGTACACCTGGGTAGACCCTGATCAAGGCCAGGTGGACTGAATTCAGCCAATGGGGCAACTCTGGCTGTTGACCTCTCATTGGGGGAGGGGAGAGATGGGAGCTCAGAAAAGCCAGAATCTGAAGCCCACCGCCCTCTTTTCCTGCTGCTCCTAGGGCAGCACTGTGGCATTTCACTGGTCTCAGTTTTCCACTTGTGGTGTGGAGTGTCCCGAGGGTACCTGTGTAAAGCCTGAAGCTTCTAAAAACTCACCTGAATCGTGAAGCAGACTTCGGCATGAATTCTTTCTCGTGAGCAGCTAAGGCTCGAGGTATTTCTAACCCGAAAAATCTAACAAATATTCAAGTAGAACATGGAAATTACACAAAAATAATATGGTTAAATTTTAGTGGACTGTAAAGGAAGAAGCTGGAAAGGGTAAATTTAAACCGAGTTTAGAAGAATGGTTTTATAGTGTGTGAGTGAGCATACACACTGGTTGTCAGTGTATGCCTGTGTGTGTGTGTGTGTGTGAGAGAGAGAGAGACAGAGAGACAGAGAGACAGAGAGACAGAGGGACAGAGATCCTTATATCTGTAATACAGTTAATCTCATTCCTCATGGTAGTTGTCGTCCACAGCACTACCACAAACATTTGAGTTAATAAATACTGAACCATTGATTCAATAGAAAATGCAGAAATAGTTTCCTGGGCTACTCTGTAACAGTATTTCTGTCAAAATGTCAATATATAACTTTGCCTTATGTGTGTTTCTCTTTAAATATATTTTGTCTAATACATAATTAATTATTTAATATCAACAGCAGTATAAATTATGCCCGAATGGCCCTGAGTTTCCACATACTGTTTACCTCTGGGGACCCAGCTGCTGTTGTGGGTAAGTGTTGAGTTGCAATCTGCGTGGTCAACAGTTGTTCTAGCATCATTTGTGTGTGTGTGTGTGTGTGTGTGTGGGGGGGGTTCTTCACTGATGTGCCTTTACCCTAAAATCACTAAAGACAGAAACCCAAATATAAAAGGAAAAACACCGTCAAAGCTTCAGCAGCTTCGCGTTCTATTCCCATAACCATTTCCCATCTCAGGAAACCCACGGAGGTCAGTAAGAGTCAGCATTGACTCGATGGCAGTGAGTTATATGTTTATGTTTACTGTTAGGAGAGCGGCCCCGCTTAGGCTTCCTCTTCTCCGCCATGGGCTGTGGCTGCAGACTATGGCGCTGGCTCCCGGGATGGCGATAGCGGCCGTGCGAAGGGTTGGGGTGCATGTGCATCACGTGCCTGATGTTAGAGAGCTTGGCCCGGGGCACTTGGTAATGATGGAGCTGCAGGCACCCAGGAGGTGGCCCCTTCCACTGGCCTGATGTCCCCTCTAGGACCCCACAACCCCATTGCAATCAGCGGCGGGTCTGCTGGATCAAAAGGAGTGGTGAGCTGTCAGGTCATTATTGTCTTCTGCGGGTTCCTCTTCCTGAGGAAGTGAGTAATTTCACGGAGTGTGTGGCGGTTGGAGATGGCAAGAGGTGGCTTGAATGTTTTGCTTAAGGTACACCATGACTTTCTGATTCCTAGACATACTAGCTGGCACTTCCTCATGATATTGGGAGTGTTTGAAACAGAAAAATCCCTACCAAAAAGCTTGAAAATGCATAGAACAAGGCACAAAGTATAGTACTAATAGGACACTTGTTTATAAGATGAGATAGGAACAATGGTGGCAGAGAATAACATTGTTGTATCTCAGTTGGGAATTGGTGTGTGTGTGTGTGTGTGTGTGTGTGTTGCTCAGTACATTTCTATGAAAGTTCTTGAAAACTGGTTTTGACTCAGTTAAATTTTGTGAGTAGGCAAATATAAAAATATAGAGTTTTCTGCTGCATTGATGCTTAGATATGAAGTAAAAAGAGAATAAAATTATTTTGTAATTACCTTTGCAATATATTAATGATGAGGCTGAATATATGTATATGTATGAAACATGATCTATCATTTAGACAGATGTGAGTTCAAGTTCTGAGCACATTGTACACTAAGTACTACAGAACTCCTGAAAAGTTAGCTGGACTTTGTGGTTCTTAGGTTTTTAAAATTGGAGCCATCATCTCATTACATATATAGCTCAAGTTCCCCAAGATCCATACATTATTTGTATTGATAAGCAAGAAGACATCACTGGACCAATCCCTACATCTTTCCAATTTGCAAGGGTTGTGGAATTGTCTCTGTTTCTCCTAATATTGCTTGATTGTTTTTAATTTGCTAAAGGTGCAGTGGAAATTGTTGGAGGAAGCTCCCATTTGATTTTTCTACTGTGATGTTTCTGCTTGGATGTATCAGTGAAACAAATGGTTATTTGGTCAATTGCAAGGTATATTTTTTTCCAACTGTGCCTTCAGAAATTGTTCTAGGGGTAAAACCAAAGGGTAGATCTGTATAACCCTGTACTTATTTGGAGATAGTTTGAGAGCAAACTTTTAACTTTGAGAGCAAATGTTTATCACATGTAAAGAAATCCACTGACTAGAAGAACATGATGTCATCTTTGATCTCCACGATTAACATCACCTAGAATCTAATAATTCAACACACATCTGGAAGTTTCTCTTTTGCTCATTCTCAAGTGTTCTACTTTTGAAAGGTCCCTTTTAGGAAACTTTGGAGGAAGATGTTGAATCTATGATTATATCAAGGCCACAAGGTACTTCTCCAAGTTTTCAAGCTATACTCAAATTCAGAGGGATCCAAGTCTGAAATAACTTAGCCCTGGAAACGGCATGAGAGTCATGAGTCTCCAATGTGGAAATTTATTCATGTCTCTGCTCACTAGATCTAAAGTCTTGTTTCAGGGTTATAAATCAAGAAATTATTTTCTTTGGTAAGATGTCTTACTAGTCAGGGTCCTCTAGATACACAAATTAAATAGGATATCTATCTATGTGTGTATGTGTGTGTCTATCAGCCCCTCTGAAAAGCCCTAGCGGCATAGGAGTTTACTATTTCAGCTGCCAGGTTTGAAAACTACCAGCCACTGTGAGAGAAATATGATGCTATTTATTTCCATAAAGTGTTACGGTCTCAGACATCCAATGGGGCAGTTCTACCCTGTCCTGTAGGGTCGCTCTGAGTTCAAACTGATTTAAGGATATTGAACTTGTTCTTTTTTTTTGTATCAACCTACCTCTCTAATCTATGTATACCAATATATTATGTTATATATTACATAAATTAATAACCTATATATTATGTAGATTAAGATTGTTGTTAAGTTCAAAATGCAACTGTTAGGATTTAAAACTCAAGGGGGATATCCTTATTACAATCTTGAGCTAGAATTCAATCTTCTTCAGAAAAACTTCATTTTTTACATATTAGGTCTTTAAGTTATTTCACAATATAATATAGAAGATAATCTGATTTGTGTACACGCCAGTGATTATAATCTCATATAAGCACTTTCATAGTATCATTTAAATTAGCATTTGCCAGACGCCATCACAGGTGTCCATTTTATTCTTCATGTCATAAGGGTAAATTAACCAATAGAAAATTCATGATTACTCAGACTTCCAGTCTTCATATCCATCTCATTTCTGAATATTAATTAGGTACCTAGAATTACTATCAATCTGATGCTTTGTTAGTTCGATGAAAATCAGAAAGCTCATTTTAAGATTTCCATAGACTACAATCATATTTGACATATAGTAGAACATCACAACTTAATTTTCCAAACACACTTATATGTCTCCCTCCCTAATATACATCTTGACTTATTTGAAAAGTGCATATTCTTTTTTTTGTCCTTATCAGGAGACTTACTGGAGAACAAGGAAAAAGGATGGGCACATTGATTGATCCATTAAGTGAATTCCAAAATTTTATCTCCTATTTTGGATTTTTAATGCACTTATAAATCACCATGAAGTTATGAATACATTCAACTGAAACAAACTATTATATTGATTTATAAGGTCAGGTGAATATATCATGGTATATGTACATGCAATGTACAATGCATTTCTTTTGTGTGTTTTTTTACTGGCCCTTGGTATACAAGTCTCTCATGATTTTTCAGACTGCAATTTTCCAAGTCATTGGTCTGTTGATTATCCAGCTCAGTAACCTACAATAATTGGTTGGGTTCTTTTACTATTCATACCAGTAATTTTCCATTGATCCAAAAGGATTGGTCATGTATTATTTAGGTTTTATGTCAACTTGACTGGGGCAAGATTCTCCCATGATGAGATCTAACAGAGGATGAATAACTCTCTGATGGGACCTTCCTTAAAGCAGCCAAGCAGTTGTGGTTGAGTCCCTCTTCCTTAATCTTATCTCAGTGCTTATATAATCTAGTGGATGAACCATTCAGGTTGTGGTCTACTAACAGGATCCAGTAGCACTATGTGGGGAAGCTAGCTCACTTCTGCTGGATGTGGATCACTCGCCTGTCATATTGCTTGCTGATCCAAGGAACCCTCAGCAGACTGCTGTCTTGGCTCCATTCTTTCAGTTCTAGTTCTACATTTGCTAGCTTGTGGTCTCCTTTCCCTATCTGCCTGCTTCCTGACTCATTGGCCACTTGTAGCTGCCTGGATCTCCAGAGGTCTCCAGCTTACCAACTCATCAACAGACTTGAATGGGACTTTCCCACTTCTACAACCACTGTGCGAGCCATTTCTTTTTTTTTGGGGGGGGGGGATCACTGCCCTCTGGTGGGAGTGGGAAGCCCAGCTTGCTCCTGGAGAGCTGCTGCTGGATTTGAACTGCCAAGCCAGTGGGCCACAGTCCCGCACTCAACTACTATACCACCAGGGCTCAGCCCCCATTTCTTGATCCAAATCTCTTTTTCCATAAGATATGCACACATACAAAAGTGTCATTTGTTAATCACTTCTAGAAAAACCCACCCTAATAGATTTGGTATACAGTCCACAAAAGGGAATATTCAATTTCTGAAAACCATGCTTTGAAATGCAAAAGGAGTCTTCCTCTTGTGTTGTTAGATGCCAGCCAGCTGCTTGCAACTCTTAGTGACTCCACACAAAACAGAGTGACAAACACTGTCTGGCCTATGCTGTCCCCATGATTATGATATCTGAGTCCATGATTGTAACCAGGGTGCTAATTCATCAGATCTAGGATCAGACTCTTGTTCAATGATCCTTTATTAAGAACAGTGTTCTTTTCCAGGGAAGGATCTCTGATGGTAACATATCCACAGTCTCCTCATTCTCACTTCTACGTAGCCCAGCAGCACTTCTTCCAAGACTGATTTGTTTATTCTTCTGGAACTCCATAGATCCATAATTTTCACTCAAACCCTAATTCAAATGGATGAATTGTTCTGTAGTCTTCTTTATTCATATTGTCCAACTTTCATATGTATATAAAGTAATAAAAATCACCATGGTTTGGATTAAGAATGGGTCCTGTATTGAGCTACTGGCTATAAGTTCAACAGTTGAAAACCAATAGCCAGTTTTCAGGAGAAGAATGAGACTTACATCCCAGAAATCCACAGAGGCCATTATACTCTGTTTTAAAGGGTCACTATAAATCATAATCAACTCAATGGCTTTGTTTTTTTTTCATTCAATAAGTGATCTTTTCAATATATTAAATGTTTTTTGCAACACATTTTTCCAAAGCATTTGCTTTCTTGACTTGTTCTTCCGTGAGCATTGGTTGTGAATCAAAGCAAGACAGAACAATTGACAACTTCAATCCTTTCTCTGCCTATCAAGGTTCTGTTTATTGATCTAGTGATGAGGATTCTGATTTTGTTTACAGTGGGATGCAGTCAATGTAATCAACAAGAAAACTTCGGTCTTCAATTTTCAGTAGTGAATACTTCAAGTTCTTTTCCCTTTGGGCAAGCAAAGTTGAATGATCTGCTTATCCCAGGTTGTTGATAAGCCATTCTCCAGACCTAATTACTAATACTTCATATAGTCCAGCTTTTAATATAACTCAAAAACTCATTCATTGGCATCAGGTCACTGCTGCTTTATAACGACCCCTAGTGGAACTGTTTACCGGAATACAAAGCCAAGTCCCTTTCTGCTTATTGTTTTGAATTGCTGGCCATGGTGATTGCAGTCCTAGCTTAACCACTGGTCCACCAGGATTCCAGTGGAGATTGAATAAATCTGATCAAAAGATATAGTCCTGACACACCCTTCCTGATTTTAACATATAGTATTCCTTTATTCTGTGCACACGATTGCCTTTTGTTCATATATAGGTTCCTTATGAGCAGAAATGTGTAATTCCCATTCTTTCCAATGCTATCCAGAATTTATGATCCACAGAACTGAAGGTTTTTGTCTAATCAACAAAACACAGTACATTTGTTTCTGATACTCTCTGCTTTATGCCAAGGTCCACCTGACATCATCAATGATATTCCTCATTTCATGTCTGAATATGGCTAATGTTTCTGAGAGTGTCCTGTCAAGATATTATTGAAATAATTTAAAAATAACTGTCAACAAAAATTTACTTGTATGTGATATTAATGATATAATTGAATAATTTCCACATTCTGTTGGGCCACCTTTTTTGAAATGAGTTGAAATAAATATTTCTTTCCATTTGATGACCGGGTAGCAGTGTTCCAAATTTCTTGGCAGAGGTCAGTGAGGAACCTCATTACCTAACTGAAACATTTCAACTGGCATTCTGTCTATTCCTGCAGCCTGTTTTTCACTTATGCCTTCAGTGAAGCTGGACTTCTTCCTTCAGTACTATCTGTTCTTAATTATATGTCACCTCTTAATGTGGGAGAATGTTGTTCTCTTCTTTTTAGTACTGTGATTCGGAGTATTCTGTTGTCTTTTGCTTCCTGCAGTGTTCAATATTTTGCTTTTAGAACACATCAATATTTCAACTGAAGGCTTGAATTTTTCTTTCATTTCTTACAGCTTCTTTTTTGGCATTCTAATTCCAGAATTTTGCACATTTTAGTATGTTACTTTAGTATGTCTGTCTGGGCTGCCCTTGAAACTTTCTGTTCAGCTCATTTACTTCATTTCTTCCATTAACTTTAGTTGCTCTTTATTGAAGAGTTTGGTTCATGGTATTGTTTGACATCCAATTTGAAATTTTATTTCTTTTCTTTGTAATGCTTTTTTGCTTTCTTTTTTGTGTAAGTATTTTGATACTTATAAAGTTTTCTGTTATTAGTGTTAACTGGGTCGTCTATTCTTTAGATGTTCTCTAAATTTAGGAGCAATATATTCCAGGTAGTAATTAACTTGTGAATTTGTTTTACTTATCTTAATTTCAACCAGATCTTGTATCTGAGACACTGATGGTCTGTTCCACAGGCAGCCCCTGACGTCATTTTGAGAGATGATGTTGAACTTCTCCATTGTCTATCACACAAGGGTAGTCAGTTTTATTCCTATGTATTCCTATGTTGAAATTTTTGTGCACAGATGCCATTTATGTTATGTAATGGAGGTAGTTTGAATAAAGAAGTCATTGGTCTTGTTGGCAAATCCCCCTCTACTCCCCTACCCCTCTCACTAATTCATACATGATTGGGTTTATTCTAAACAAAATATATTTAATTGCATCTCTCTGCTTAAATGATTGCAGACAAATTATATCTATAATATGAGGGACTTTAAAAATTTTGTGAAAAGTTTTATCTTTAAAGATTTTTTAAATCCCCAGTTTTATAAACTCTTTAATGACATATACTTCATATATGATACAGTTCAAATGTCTGATATGAAAGAGTTGTGCAATCATCACCACAATTAATTGTGGAATTTTTTCTTCATTTTGTACTTATTGTTTTTAATTCTCCATCTGCCCCCAATCTCCCATGCCCAAACCCTAAAAAACTATTAATATAGTTAATGTCTCCATAAATTTACCTATCCTGGATTTCACATAAAGAAAATCATTCAAACAAAAGCTAAGAAACAGTAACAAAACAAATGCAGAGAAATCTCAATCCAAAAGAAAGCATAAAATAACAAAAATTAGAACAAGTAAAAATAGGTCAAAAGGAAAAAAGTGATATGATTTAAAAATTTTACTGAAATACATCGACATTAATTTACATTCTGGTTCACTGTATGGTCAAGATTATTCCCGTCCCTGGCCAATGATTCAAGGGGATTTTAGGGAGATTTATTTCTTATGAGGACCGTTTCCGTGGATTTTGGGTTTGCATTATCAACCACAGACTTATGCAAACTGGGTGCTTAAAATTTAAGTTCCAAAACAATTCCCTTCTTTGATCTTGGGTTGATTGTTATGTAATCCTTGTATCATACAGGTTGATGTGCTTCTTGAATGTGGGCTTTGCTGGCACCTCAGATCGCTGCTTGTTTTAAAGCAAGTTTTAAGACCCCAGATGATATTCTTTCAAATAGTCAGGTCTCCTTCACTTTATTCACCTAATTTTCTTTTTCTTTTTTAACTCAATTCTCTACAGCACAAATATCTTCAGTGGTCTCTTCATGAAGGTAAGGCAGGGCCACATTGGTTGTATATAAGTTTAAATTTCATACTTAAAGCTAAGATGTGTATATATTTGAGACAATTTTATTTATAACACTAGCTAGTATTCTCCATGAGGCCTTTGGTAATTCTAATAATAGTATGATGAGACTAGTCAGTGGTATAAGATTTAAAGTACAAGTGAGGTAAGGTGGATATTCATATATGGGAAATATTTTTAGACGAAGATGCATGGAATGTTCGCATATGTATATTTAAAAGCTCAGGTGATGAGATCCTGTTTAAGTAAGCAAATGGGGGCTAGAAAAAAAGACATAGATTTAAATTATACTCACTTGCTATGGCAGAACCATGTCAGCAGAACTAAGGACTGTTTTAAAAACGATTTTGCCAAATTCTACCTTGGGATATCTCCCTTTATTTCTATCAACCAACACCACATCTTTCCAATTAGTGGCCCCCCCCTCTTATTTCCAACCTTTGAATTCCAATAACCAAAAATTATCAATGCTTCTTGAGTTCATGTTTAATCAATTTTAAGTTGAAGAAGTTGATAGAATTATTAATTTTCCTCTTCACTAGCTTTAGTGGTTTATGAGCAAATTTGAATAATGGTTGCTACATTAATGGGACTTCTTTGTAGGTAGATAGTTATTATGCTATTATAGGTAGCTTTGTGCTTTAAAGTAGACCTTGAAATGTTCTTTTGATGATAAATGAAATGCCATTGCTCTTGAGTTTGTCATTGCTGAATTAGTAAACCATGATTGTCTGTTTCAAAATGGCCAATACTTGTGTATTTCAGCTCACTAATACCTATGCTCTCATTTTTTAGGTATTTCATTTCATTTTTGATTGCTTATCATTTTCCTAGACTCATACTAAATATATTATTTGGTATGATTATTAATGCATATGTGCAGCTGTTTCTGCTCCTTTGGCGTCATGTTCCCTTAGCAAATGAAGATCCCTAAAGCTTAATCCAGATCTTCATGGTTGATTCTGTCTTGAGACAGCAGTGCTTCAGTTGCATTTTGAGTCCCTTCCAAACTGAATGGTTCGTCTTCCAGTACTGAGTCTGAAATTATTCTGTTGCTATCTATAAAGTGGCTCTTCTCTCAGAATTAGAGTGCCTGTTACTTCTGAATCTGTTCTTTGTATGAATGCTCCACTGAATCTTTGGTTGCTGTGGTAGTTACATAACCTGTTGTTATTTTGAGACCATTAAGAATGAAGCGGTGGAGTTTAGCCTGTCAATCATGTTGCAGCTCACTGACCTTATATGAAGGAATGAAGGCAATATGTAGATTGCTGGAGGCAGGACGTATGCAGACTCCCTGTGAGACCTGCCTGTTGACAAGACACATGGAACTACACTAGGACTTTGGAGTTGAAGAGGTCATGTGGAACTCCTGCTAACACTGAGATTTTTCCACTGCCACTGGATCCACGGTACTTTCCACCCACTGGTCTTGCAACTTTCTGCATTCAGTGTCATTGCATGTGTTTCATGAGTCTGAAGAGGAATTTGTAGATTGCAATCAGACATAGTGGCTAATATAGAACTTATGGACTTGATCTGGACTGGGTTGGGATGTTTTCTCAAGATTCATTTGCTCTCATATATAAAGTTCTCTCTTACACATATGAGTCTTCCTGGATTTGTTTCCCTAGTCTATCCAGACTAACACAGTGACACTGTAACTCTTTGAAATATCATTGACATAGCTTTCAGTATCATAGCACCACATATGACACCACAGTACAGCACACTGACAAGTCACGGGAAATTTCCTGTATATGCAAACAAATCTCAGAGGTTTGTGAGGGACCTCCCGGTCCATGAGAATCTGGAGAGTAGTGCATCTTCAGGATCCAGTGCTGAGAACTTTTCATGTTTCAGTGTAAACATTTTAGATGTTGAAGATCAAGAGAAATAGAGCAGTTTAAGCAGTAGGCGCAATGAAAGGGACATAACAGGGCATGATGGCAGCATTCAGGTTAGCTACCACGGAATTGACTCATGAAGCAGAGTTTGCCATATCCAGGAAGATGTTGCCATAGAACTAGGGGCTCATAGACAAAAAGTAGCTACAATCTGTCCTTGTGCGACAGGTCTGTAAGCAGAAAAGAGGTTGTGGTTAACTGGCTTTTCTTTGGCTGACAGATGTCTTATCCAGAAGAGACCAAAAATGCCCTGTCCTCCCAAAGGCAGTCCTTGCAAATTACCTATGTAGATATCAAATATATCAATCCTGCAAGTTATTTATGTGGATCATAAATAAACCAATTTTTGCAAGCTTCTTAAATGAATAGCAAACTGATTAATCACCTGGCTGAAGACCTGTTTGAAGTACGAAAGAGTTGTCCGAGAGATTTTGGCATATGGTATTCAGGGGTTGCCTATAAAATTGTTTTTGTCTCATAAACTGCCATAATGCTGGTTTAACCAGAAAAAAAAAACTTATGCAGAGATTGAGAGAATAGCAGAGATTTAGAGAGAGATGATAGACAGCCACACTGCTCCTGACCTGAGCCAGCGACAAACCTGCTGAGAAGAGAGATGGATCTGCTGATTCCTGATAAACAGGGCGACTGCCCTGTGATAGAAAAATGGATATGAATAATCTTGGAGGCATAAGTGGGTTGTGGGTTTTCCTTCAGATATACATGCATTCCTCTTCTGTGGTACTAATGGGATGTTAATTATAGCACTTTATTGGGTGGAAGGGACTTATCCACTTTATATCTGTCTCTGTTCTTTACTATTAGCTCTCAAGAAATAACCTGTTGTTGTTGCTATGTTTACCCTGAACAAATAACAGCGTTCAATAATCAAGCCAAGAAGATCTCATATATAAGCTCTATTGAGCATATAGTCTTCATCCTAGCAGTTTCATGAATATTTAGGATTAGAGTACAGTCAAGGTGTTTTTAAACATGTACATTCATGTGCACACAATTTATATGGTGAAATAATTTTCACAAAAATACGTATATATGTTCATGTAAAAATTTAACCCTGATCAAATATATGTCTGTCTTGTTAGCGATATCTTTCTTGGGTGCTATCTCTATGCTCATCCTCCCTGATTCTATTGGTATACATTAGCAAAACCTCTGAGTCTTTATGGACATGAGCCGTCCTCTTCGGAGCAGATTTTGTCCTTTTTCTCCCTTGAACAGGATGGATTCTGACTCTCACCTTCTTTTTGAGGATGGTAAAATGTTTTGAAGAGACTGGGGAATCCCACGACAGAGCAAATGTCACAAATGAGGTAATTATAAGCCTTTAAAGAAAAGAAAGTTACTCTTCTCAAACAGAAAAAGAATGGTTGAGTTTTCTTGGCTGGAGAGACTCGAGGCAATTTAGGGATCCGAAATGGTCATATTCATCTAATGACACTGTCTCAAAGGACAGGTCCCATCCCTCATCACTCAGTATTCTTAACTTGAGTCTTGGTGGGCTGTGAATTAAACTTACATTCAAATAGCCACTTTTCAACTACATCAAACTTGTCTGGATGAGATAAACATTATTTGGCGGGGAGGAGGGGCGGACACCACATAATATGTCTGGTTTTATATCTCGCATTGGGAGTTGAGGATAGTGAGTGTGTAATACCCTCAATTTTGTGTGACTTATTCAGTCAATCTTTTGTTGATTAGGAAAATCATTGCTGCTATAAATTTTCAGGGCAGTACCACTTGGTGTCCCCAAACCTTATCATTAAAAAGCACTTTATGCCAAAACATCACTAATGGCAATTTAAGTGTGTTGAATGTAACTGCTTTGTATATGCATCAAAAACACATTTGTCAGTATCATTGAGGTCACCTGTGGTTACAAATCAAATCAGATCAATTTATATTGCCATTTTATATTGCCAATCTTAAGAGTCAGTTATCTGGGATTAATTCTGATATCAGCAACAGTTTCCATCTGTATCCAATCAGAAAAATTATTGGTAATAAAGGAGACAATCATTTATATTAGTGGTTGTTTATAAATGTATGTTGGGAGGATTTGAGATGCAAAATGACAAAGAGAAAAATCTGTCTTATCATTCCTAGATCAGATGATAAATTACTTGAGCTGTTACCAACAGATTACCTATTTCTGTTTTGTTGAAGAAACTATATTCCTTTTGGGCCTAGAAGACTTGAATTACTGATAGACTTGGGGTTCTGTGTGCTGTAGTCTTGATTCTCCTGATACAAAAAAGCCTTGATTCTTCTGATGCACCTGTGTATGTGTCATGCACATCGATCTTTTCCTCTTTCCTGCCATCTATTGGTTATCAATCCATCTGACAGGTGGAATCCAACAGGAAGTAGCATTTACGGGGATCTTGTAGTAATCCTGAGCAGAGTGTTGAAACAGGAGTAGATGCAGAACATAAGCTTTAAATAGCTGATAAATTGGGATCTTAAGTGTTTAAATTTAGAATGACACTAACATTTCACCTACAGATAAAAATGCTGACTCTCAGGTAGTTCAGGTTCATTTTCTTTCACTTAGTCACTACCATTGAGACCATTTCAATTCACAGCAATCCTACCAAAGAGAATAGAACTGCCCTATGAGTTTCTCAGGTGGTAAAGCTTTCTGGGGTCAGAAACCCAATGCTTCCCTTGTCACACAGCTGGGCTTGAATGCCCAACTTCGTGGGTAGCAGCCCAAGCCATAACCCACCAGCCCACGAGGGCTTCTCCTTTAGATTCTGCTTAATTTGCATTCTAATTGTGTGATTTATAACTATATAGATTTATTTTAAAAGTTAAGTGGTTTATTTGTAAAAAGTCAATATATAAGGTTCACATTGTTTTATTCATGCAAATGTAAAGAATGACAATATAGCATATAGTGTTGTCGGTGCTAGTTGCTCTGAAGGCAATCTAAGTCCTCTGTAACTCTTCACGGTGATGGTGGTGGTTGAGTTATATTGAATCAACCTGTCTCTTTTAGTCATAAATCCTTGTGGGATATGCTAAAATGCTGAATTTCATACGTCTATGGCTACTTTGGAGGGCATTATCTGTTAATAAACAGGAATAGGATGAGGTTAGGATTTGACCTAAGTGGAGGGTTTGAGTCAGACCACGCTCATTGTTCAATGAGTATCCTGGTTCCACTTACTTGTAATGAATGCAAGGAATTATATGAGAAGATAAGACCTTCTGGAATGGCTTGACGAAAAGCCTGGCTGACTAAGATTAGTAGAGAGTCAACATCTACTGAAAAACCCTGTCAGAGGTCCCAGGTCATATGTGCATATATAAGGTACAGTCTAAGGATGGATAATAGATTATTATATTGGGGTGAAATAGGAGTGTATCACATAACTCCCATCAAATGACCTTTCCCTGCAAAGGTTTAAAAGAAGGTGGAGGTAGGCACCAATTGGTTTCATCAATGAGTAATTTTGAACAGTGTTCCCTGCACTGTCATCCTGCTGTTTTAAAATGAACCCCCTGAGAAGCAAGGGATGAAGGACAGTAAACACCAGCAAAGCCCAGAATAGAACACATCCTTTGGATCCAGCATCTGGCTTAGACCTGCATGGCTCTCGTTTTAGACTGAGCAGCACCCACTTCAGGCAAACTATTTCCTCAAACTCTGTGAGCCCTGTTGGACACTGCAGTGATCACTGAACCCAGAAGAAGGAAGGGATATATTCAAGGGAGGAGAGAGGATGTGGAATGAAACAAAAAAAGTTGGACTTTTAGGACTTCTTAAATCTCCAACTCCTTGGGATTGGTATTAATTCTTACAAAACAAATTATTACTACCATGGAGATTGGGGACATTGTTTTGACAATGATATAATAGGAAAAAGACTAATGTAAAAATTAAATAGAAAACTGCAACACCTTAAGAAAAACACAAATAAACTAATCCAAAAAATGGGCATAAGATATCAATAGATATTTCTCTGACATTGTTATCCATGTAGCCAGCAATCGTATGAAGAAATGCTCTAATACAAATTAAAAGAGTGATGAGACCCTGCTTCACAATGACTCTGATAGCTGGAAAAAATGGAAAACTCAGAAAATAATAAATGCTTATGAGGATATGGACTGATTGGAACATGCATATGCTGATGGTTTGATTGCAGAATTTTACAGCCACTATTGAAAACTGTATAATTCTTCTTTACACAAATGTGAATAGAAATACCACCTGACCCTACAACCTTTCTACTGGGTATATATCCCTGAAAACAAAACCAAAATACAGATAGATGCACTCACGCATTTTTATTACAGTGCTTCCTATAATAGAAAAAAGTCTAAAATAACCAAAAAAGTCTCTCTGTGGATGACAAGGTAAAGCCTTGTGCATAACACAGAAAACCATCACTGAAAAGCAGTCATGAAAATGTTGAATACTTCACAACCCAGATGAATTTGAAAGACATTATGTCTAGCAAAGTTAGGCAATCTCATGAAGAAAAATATTGATCACCTCATTAGCATACAGGAAAAATTCATAAAAATAGTTTTCATGTTAAAGGAACTGACTTGGAAGGAGGAAGAATGGGAGTGGGAGTGGGGGCGGGGGGAAGGAGCAAAGAGCAGATTCATGGGGGCTTATGCCAACACTGTCCCTGCTGGGATGTGATGGGTTATTCAACTATGATTTCATATGTGTTTTCTTGTGTTTGTGAAACTCTACAAAGAAAAAGAAAGAGAGTGAATCCCCAATCTTGAAAATCCTCCAGTTTTCTTCAGCATGAGATCTCAAGCCTGAACTGAGTGGTTACAAAAGAAGGAAAATAACCGTGAAGGTGTTTTCAATGCTTTTTTAAGCACAAATGTTACTTTCAAACAATTAAAAGGTACATGACAATTGACATAATTTCCTTAGGAAACTTTATTCATAGATAAATAAACCTCCCCTGAAAACACTTTCTGCTTACTAAGGATGGACTTAAAATCATTCTTATGATGATGTTCCTGTTCCTGTTGTTGTTGTTATGGGTGTTTTCCTAGTGAACCAGTGTACAACAAACCCCAGCTCTGCCAGGTCAGTGTCGTCCTCACACTGGCTCTTTGTTTGAGCCCATTGACTCAACTGCTGTGTGAGTTCATCTCATCAAAGCCTTTTCTTTTTCTCTAGCCTGCTGCTCTACCAAGCATGATTGCCTTCCCGGGACTTGTCTCTCCTGACAGTATGTCCAAAGTGTGGGAGATAAAGCCCTTCTTGCCATGAAGGAGCATTCTGGCTGTGCTTCTTCCAAGATAGATTTGTTCTTTCAGCAGTCTGTGATTCTTTCAGTATTCTGTGCCAACACCACAATGCAAATACACAGATTCTTCTTCAGTGTACAGCGTTCAAATTCATATGAGACCCTTGAAATTACTGTGACTTGAGTCAGGCACCTGAGTCCTCAACTCAACACCATTGCTTTTCAACACTCTCTGGAGGTCTTATTCAGCAGGATAACCCAATACAAGGTATCCTTTGATTTCTTGGCTGCTGCTTCCATGATCCTTGATTATGGATCCAAGCAGGAAAATTCCTTCACAACTTCAATCTTTCCTCCATTAATCATGATATTGCAGAATGACCCAGTTGTGAGGATTCGGGCTTGCTTTCCTTAGAGGAGTAATCCAGACCCAATGCTGCCGTCCTTGTTCTTCCTCAGTAAGTGCTTCCATTTCTTTTCATTTTCAGCAAATATGGTTGTGTCAGGAGAGTAAGGAAGGTTGTTAGCAAGCCTTCCTCCAATACATATTCTTTATAGAATTCAACATGTCTGATTAGTTTTCAGCATACACTTCAAATACTGATCATGAGAGGATTCAACATTGGCCTTTATTGATTTTAAAACATGCAGGATACCTTTGTCCTGTTTGTACAACTGCCTCTTGATATCATGAAGCAGCCATCCACACCACATGAGCACAAAATATTGTTCTGTGATTCCCATTCTTCACAAGGATCCCCAGAATGTGTTGTGGTCCATATAGTAGAGCCTACCTTAGCTTAGTCAATAAAACACAAGTAAACACTTTTCTGGTATTCTTGACTTTCAACCAAGATCCATACGACTTCAGCAATCAGATCCTTATCCCATGCCCTGGTGGCATAGTGGTAATGTGTTCAGCTGCTAGTCGCAAGGCTGCCAGTTCAAAACCACGCACTTCTCTGAGGGAGAAATATGAGAATTTTCACACCTGTGAAGATTTACTGTTTCTGAAACCCCCAGGGACACTTCCACCAAGTCCTATAGGGTCGCTATGGGTCAGAATTGATGTGATGGCTGTTTGGCAATGCTATTGTTGAATTATAAATAATAGAACTTGGTTCCTTGGTGTGAAAATATTAGGTGACAAAGAGGTTTTTGACAGAAACAAATACTTCAAGAGTAATTACAAACTCTTGGAAGACCGGTTACTCATTACTATTTTGTCGATTCCAAATCAGTGACACTTTTTGATCTGGGAAGAATAGGAAAAAGCAAAATACTATTGTAAATAATATAAAAATCATTTTAGGGAAAACTAGTAGAAAAGAAGGTAGGAAGGAAAAATGAAAGAAAGGGAAGAAGATTAACATTAGAAAAATGACAGAATATTAATTCTGCTTTCCCTTCCTCTTTTCCTCCCTGCCATACTCCCTCTATCTCTCCTTCTTTTTCTTATTTCCTTCTATTTTTCCAGAAAAGAAACTATTTCTTTATTTATAGTATCAGAAATTATTTTTCAGTTCAGAAAGAGAATTAAAGAGTTATCTGTAACTCAACATTTTATTCAAAATTTAGGAAGTAACTATAGAAGTCTAACCTCTCAGATTTTAGCTAGTCTGCCTGTACAGGTTTTAAAATTTCAGATTTTTTAATATTAATAAAATGTGATTCAAATTCAGGCAAAACGTATCCAATATAAAATAACTCACAATTGAGACAGGGATTGATCTGTAACAGTCACATCCCCAAATGGCAATGTTCAATGCTTTGTCATTGTTAGTGGCATTGCTTCCCTTCTGGGAAGAATTGCAAGCCATAAATACAGTACACAATTCTAAGTGGCAGAAATAGAAATTACGGCCCAGGCAGAGAATGTGCAGGGTCCTTTTAGACCCAAACACTGTTACTCTGGATTTTTATTTAATTTGACTCATGAAGTACCCTTTGCAGTCATGTTCCTAGTTTAGAAGTCTTGTGACAGTAATACCTGATTATTAGCAGTCTTTTTACTGTTAGCTCGTAGCATTGTGGATCTCTACACTAGCCTATGTCCACGTGTATGCCAACACTTACCTCTGTCTTAGCAGCTATTTCTTCCCCTACAAATGCTATGGGAAAAAGAAGGAAGATGTAACATTATCAGCACTTAGAAGAGAGAGTCAATACCCCATTTGCTTTCCTTCACTTGACCAAATCCAGATAGGTATAATACGAATTGAAATAATTTTGGTGAAACAATAACAGAAATGAAAACATTATAGTTTCAACAAGCACATACACACAGACGTGTGTGTGTGTGCATGTGAGCGTGTGTCGTTTGTGCTTAATTATCCTGCACATGGAAGAAATCTGATCTCTGGCTATCTCATCTCTGACTACTATACAATGCTATTCTTTTTATTAGGAGCTGTTGAGTTGGCTCCAACCCATAACAACCCCAGAATGAATCACCGTCTGATCTTGGCCATCCCCATAATTGCTCCTATTCTGGAGCCCATTTATGAAGTCCTGTGTCACTCTTCCTCACAATTAAAATAGAACTGTATCCCACTTTAAAAGGCATGTGTATGCTGTGTGCACACACATATATACATGTTAGTGTGTGTGTAATATATATGGATATATGTAAAATTCCTTAAAATAGAATATTGAAATCCTCTCTTGTGGGATCTGTCATTTGTGGTTTTTCTACTTGAATTCCACTTACCCTCTTGTAAATAATAATTTAAAAAATTCCCATTTTTCTCCTTGGTGGGCTTTCAAATCATTCAAAGCAAAGATAAAGTCAATGTATCAATTTTCTAAAGTGAAATTTTGAAAAGCCTTTCTCACATTTAGTAGTTCTGAATTCTGGGCATAGACTGAGATGCTTTTTGTCACTCCCACATTTGTATAACCTTGATAATATACTATGGTTTCACTATCAGAGGTAATATTCAAGAAGTGGAACCTTCAAAATAATTAGATATTTATGGTAGAAGAGTTCAAGTGGAAATACACTTCGAGTAGAATGCTTTTCTGCATGTGTAGTAGATTTAGAATTGGAGTGGGTTTTAAAAAAACACTGTAGCTGGTATATTTTTGCTTCCTTATTATAAGCTTACAGACCCAACATCATCGAAGCAGGCTCTGATCATAAGAGGACTTGTGGATAAAGAAGGGGACAAATATCTCAGGTGATTTGCTAATGAGAAAAAGAACTCAGAACTTGTAAGTGGTATGCAAGTAAATAACTAACCACTGACTTTGCCAGGAAAAAAAAGAGTCAAAATGTGTTTCAATTTCCAGGGTGCAAATTGTATTATCATTTCCAATATTTGACATCACTAAATGTACTAAGAGACAGATAATTATTTCTAGTGAGTTAATATGAATAAGCTTGCCACAATACAGACACTTGGTCAGTAAGAGCTTACTGAGCTAGGATAAATATTTTTATTTTGGAAGCAAAAATATTTTTGATAGTATCCTGGCCTCAACTCTCCCATAGAGAGTTGAATTTATATTTTACTCTGTGTAGTGCCTTTATATCGTTCTAGTTGGCTGAATACCATTCATTTTTCTTGTCTTTGGGATTTAGCCAGCTATCAATCTTAATGTGTAAGATACAGGGTTAGCGCAAAAAGAGGTGATACCTAGAGAATACAGAGATTTAAATTCAAAATAAATACTAGAACTTTCCTGTTCTACATCTTTAGACATAATCTTTATGAGATATGAGTCATTGTGTAGATACAATGGGACATAAAATAGAAGGAAACTGTAAAATGCCTTGACCATAAAATTCTTTATGAAATAATAGAATAGAATTTGATCAAAACATTGCTTGCCTGCCATGGTACTTCTGGTTAGGTCACATGATAACAAGAATATCTCCTACACCTGAAACTCATTGCGCATGGCTCTCAACTACTCTGTCTTGAAATCTCCTATTTCTCTCACTTTTATATTAGCATCAGATATACCAGAGGAGAACAATAATAACATCTCATTCATGACACTTTCATTATGATTCCATGGCTCTAGTCATTTCTTTTTTGGCTACATTCACTATCTAATTTTTAATAACACACCCTTTCTTCATTTTTCAATATGGTTAAGTTCCAAAGCTCAATTCTTGATATAAAAGTCAGTAGTATGTGAAATTGGAGGATAATCATTTGAGATTAAAATTGGAAGATAAGTAGATCATCATATAACTGCCCGTTCACATCATTACATAGATGCCTAGTTTCATCATTACAATTTCATACTTACATAATTGTCACACCACTGAGGATCACAGCCTAGCCAAGCTGACACACAATCTTAACCATCACAGCCATAATATTCTTGTTTTGCACCTCAGTTCTCACTACTGTTCCCTATTGATGTCACTAAATACATAAATCAGTTGAACAGTATATTTATTACTATTGCCATAAATGTTAATGTCAGATCACAAGATAACTGATAAATGAGGACCAGTGGTTAACATTCAAAGCCTATTTTTCAATTTGCTCAAAATGATAATATTGTGACAAGCATATGTGTCTCTCTTCCCTGACCCCAACAAGGTACCCACCATATATATTTTAGATTAATTATACACTAAAAAATAACTAGTTAAAACAGTGACATAGATCAATACACTACTCACTCCCTTTACAACACCAACCAAAAAGCACAGGAGGAGTAACTGGAATCCTGGATTTCTGAGGAAATGGTATGGCAGTGGACTGAATATACTCATAGGGAAATATGGCAGCAAAATCCAAATGTCAGGTGGTCATCGACCAGATATACATTTTTCAGAACCATTCTGTTCCATCTGTAGCATTGGGGAAGTTCCCATCCAATAATCAGACAGAGAAACTGAGTTATACCCCAGGCTCATCTACCATCAGAACAACTCCTCTCACATTGCAAAACAATAAGAGAGGTGGGCACTCCACCCTTGCCTCAACACACAGACCACACACACAGACACAGACACAGACACACAGACACACACACACACACACACACACACACACACACTCATCCCATTCCCCATCTAAGAGCATGATGCAGTGACTTGGTGTACTAGTTTTGAGCCTCACCTCACATCCTCAAGGCATTAGAGCAGCCTGAAAAAGGCCCTGGCCAACCTGGGATGTCAGAGCAAAAAAGTTATGGCAAAACAAATAGAGGTTCAATGAAATGTTTCAGGTTCTCCACAACTGGCTCCCTGGTGCACAAGCAGTTTAGTTGGCAGAAGCAGGGATCACTCTGTGGCTTCTGCATTAGGCTCCAGAATTCTTCTGAGATTAAAAAAAAAAGCAGGAGCATGGCTGCTTTTGTGTTTTCCTATTGCTTTTTCCTTTGTGTTGATAACTTCCTATCACAATGTGGGAGAAACTAACCATAATCCCACCACTGCTGATGTCCACAGAAGTCAGCCATGAGAAAGGTGTCTCGGGGTGGGAGTGGGGGGTGGAGGCACAACAGCCAGTTTCTGTTTTGTGTCCTTGTAGTTCTCTTCTGATATTTTGATAAGCCACCCATAGAGAAGCACAGGATGTAAGAGAGGGATAATCTTCACTCCCCACAAATCCCTTTTGACCAAAAAATATACCAGAAACACACCACCCCCTTGCACATGTGAATATTCTCTAACTGAGAGCTCTAGGTGAGAACTGATAAGCACATGCTGGTGACTTAGAAAGAGAAAGGAACTTCTTTTTCATGTCATTATGTTTATGTGAGATTCACATTCATGTGGTTGCTTTGGGTTTCCAATTTCTACCCTGCTCACTTATATCAACACAGAGCTCTGAGGAGACAAGCATGCTCTTTGATGTGAAGAATCTTCATTCTAGTTGGAACTTTATGAGTCTGCATCAATAAGCAAAGTCAAATTAAGACAGGCTGACCATAAAGTCAGCAAAAGTATGCACCAATTAACAGGCTTAAAAAAACTTCTCTTCATCTGGTGAAATTCTGGTCAACTCCATATGGGATGCTTCATTTAACCTTGCCAGAGTTTCTCTGCCCTCCTCGCCTGGGGACCATGAGAACTGTCACAATTCTCAACAACCCTAGCAACTTTGAGTTTGATCATGAACTTCAGACCATTCAACCCATTCTTGTCTTCTCCTCCAATTCCTGTGAACCAGATCCATGGGTGTCAGTAGCCAGACTCAACCCATTTCTTTATTGTTGCACTTCTTCCACTTCTTCATGGTTCCACATTTTTCTAGAGTCCAAACCATTGGTTCAAATTTCAAGAAGCCAGAGTTCTTTATTTCTTTAGTCTGTCAAGACTGGACAAGTATTTAATGGCAGCCACAGTCCTGGAGCTGCTTCTGCCATTGGATTTCCAAGACTTTCCCCCTACTGCCCTGTGATCTTCCTTGCATTGGGTATCATTGTCTGTGTTGCATGAAGAGGAATGAATACACTAGTATTGGACATGTGGGCTAATATAGGACCTGTGGTTTTAATTTGTACTGCGCTGAGATGTTGCCTCAATATTTTATTACTCTTTGATGTAAAGCTCTCTCTTCCACATAAATGGATGTCTCTAAATTTATTTCCTTAGACTATCACACCATAATAGAAAATAATAGACCAATATCTATTATAAACTTAGATATCGCAATGCTCAACAAAATCCTAAATAGAATGCAATAATATACCAAGAAAAATGTGCACCACATTCAATGCCAGGTATGGAAGTATTGTTTAACATTGGGAAAGCAATCAAAGCAATTCACCATAGAAATACAATAAGTAAAATGAACTACAAGAAAACATAAAATGACTCAGAAAAACCACTTGACAAAATCAAACACCTATTCCTGGTAATAACGCTCAGAAAAAAAAAGTTAAATTATTCAACATATGCAAAATCAATGTCCAACATCTCACGCAATGGTGAGATACTGAAAGCGTCCCTCTTATATATTGGAATAAGAAAATCATGCCCTTTACCACTAATATTCAATATTGTGTTGAAAGTTTTAGCCAGATGTATTCAACAACAATAGCAACAAAAATCAAAGTCTTTCACAAAGACATCAAATTCTATTTGCAGATGATAGCATTCTATACAGAGATCAACTGAAATTTCTACAAGAAAACTGTTAGAACTAATGGAAAGATTTAGCAGTACGGCCAGATCAATGTAAAAAATCAAAGTGATTTCTTTACACTGAGAGAGAAAAATTTAATGAGTAAATAAAGAAAGCAACACTATTTCCAAAAAGCCACCAGTAATATGAACTCCTTGGAAATAAGGTCAACCAGAGGAATAAGAGGTATGTACCAGAAAAAAAATGACAACGCTCTACTGCAAGAGCTGTATATAAATAGAAGATTATGCCATGTTCACAGATAGGATTGTTGCATATCTTGTAAATGTCATTACTACCCAACTCATTGCCATCAAATTGATCTGACCCATGGACCTAGAGGATACACTAGAACTGCCCCTGTGCATTTCCAAGACTGTAAATTTGTACAGGAGTGGAAAACCTCATATTTTTCTCAATGCTACCCAAAGAGATCTATGAATAGATTACAATTCTGATCCAAATCTCAGCATTATTCTGGCCTGAAAAGGAGAAATAATCTCCAACTTGGTTTTGAGACATAGGATACCTAGTATAAGAAAGCCATTGGTAAAAAAAAAAAAGCAAGGTAGGAGACCTTCCACTTCATTCCTTTAAAGCCACTACACAGCCATGGTAGTCGAAATTTCCTGGTACTGTTAAAATATGCAGTTCCACGAGTCACAATAAAGAACCCAGAAACAAATTAAGCTACCTACAGACACAAGGTTGAAATACGTGAAATGGGGGAATGATATTCCCTTCAATAGATGGTGCTAGCAAACTTGGACTTCCATTTGAAGGAGGAAAGAGGACTCACTAGAAATAGGTATGAATCCCTCACTCCACATACAAAAATGAAATCAAGTTGGATCGGAAATCTGAGTTTGAACTCTAGAATTATGAACATTATAAATGAGAAGAGTGATAAAGTTAAGGAGCTTATATAGGATGTAAATATACTATCAAAGATAATGAAGAACACATGCATTACTGAAGAAAAAATAGATGACTGAGACATACTAAAAATAGAATGCATATATGCCAAACATCTCACAAAAAGAGTAAAAGAGAACCCACAGATGGAAAAATGCCAGTGATACATCAGAAAATGGCAGTATCTTTTAAAGAAAAAGTGACCATATCTCATATAGAAAAAGAACTACTAATGGAATACTAAAATAGACATTTCACCAAAGAAGACACTTAGATAACCATAAAACATACAAAAGAATTCTCACAACCACTAGTCATAAGGAATGAAAATTTTAAAATATATGAGATACCACCTCACACTGACATTGATACCAAAGCTAACAAACATAGAAATTAAAAGGTAGTGGAGGAGAAGACAGTACTCTACAAGAGGGAGAAAGAGATATGGGAAAGCTATTAGTTGGCCTGATAAGTAATTTGTTGTTAAATACAAAATTGATTATAAGACATGTAAGCTTCAACTAATTATTATAAAGTTTTTTTTATATATTTTGTTTGTTTGTTTTGGGGCATCACTGCCCTCTAGTGGTCATAGGACCTACCCAGTCTTCCTGCTGCTGGATTTGAACTGCCAAGCCAGTGGACTGCAGTCCCACATTCAATCACTAAGCCATTGGGGCTCAGCCAATAATTATAAAGTTTTAAAAATAATTATTACATTGTGTTAGCCTGGGATGGCTAGAGAAACAAATTCATTGACACTCGTGTGAGACAGAACTTTATATCAAAAAGTAATTATATTAAGAAAACATCCCAGCCCATTCCAGTTCAAAGAAGACTCAAGAATAAGCCTGATATTAACTCATTGGTCCAACATCAGTCTATACATTCCCTTTCAGACTCACACACACATGCAATTATGCCTACTGCTGGAAGGTCACAGGCCAGTGGATGGAAAGTCTTGTGGATCCAGTGGTGGTGGAAGCATCTCAATAGTAGTTTGGGTCTCTAGGTGACTCCTCCAGCTCCAGGACTCTGGATTCATCAGTATAGCTCCATGTGATTTCCCATCTCCAGGGAGGAAAATAGGAATTTCTAGTACCCTCAGGAGAAGGACAAGTTGACACAGAGGCATCATTGGCTATGACCTGGTTGATAGGCTAGATTCTACCACTTCACAAGTTGACAGGAGATAATGTAACTGCCACGTATACTAAATATATTTAAATCATTTTATTGGGGGCTCGTACAGCTCATCACAATCGATAATACATTTATTGTGTTGAGTACATTTGTGGATTTGTTGCCCTCATCATTCTCAAAACGTGGTTTTACTATATATATTCTATAATATATAAAGGTTTTTATATTTGCTTAATCTGAAATTCATTGGGTATTAGCCTGTATTGAGTTCTTCACTTTACCACAAATAAGCACTGTGATTTGAGCAAAATGATGGTATCTTAGAATTTCCTCTTATTAAAAGGGAGAATAATTATGTATTGTTGAATATATAGTCATCTTGGACTTCCAGAAAAAGCAGCAGGGTTTTTTTTTTACATACAGCATGAGTTATTGGGGTCTGATCCATGGAACTTCATGCTGATGCACTTCATTTAGATCCACTGCAGCCTATCTCATATTACTCAAATAATATGCTCAAACTTAGGCAAATTATAAGATATTTTTCTTGAGCAACCTACTATATATATTATGTTTTTCAAGATCATACTCTGAAAATCATGATCCTCTTACCATAATCAACACGTTTTTATTACATGAAAATGAAAAAGGAAGTAATTTTTAAGTTGGGTTATTTTATATGTGTAATGCCTGAAGTAGTATTTCATATTCAGTAATTAGAAATTATGGGCTAACAAAGGAGAAAGATTATTTTGTTTTAATGTTACTCAGTATTGTATATAGGACAGTTGATGAGGGAGACGGAGTTCTTAGTTAGATTCTCTATGCCTATAATTTCTTTTTCAATCTGCTTGGTGTACAGCAATTTTAAATCTTTGTCTTAGTCCCAAATATATTATCTCCCTGTTTATGCTGCATTTAAATTTAGCCCATCATAATATTCCTTCCTTTTACTTTTTAGATATCTTAAATTTTCATAAGACCATCAGGGAAACCAAAAATTATTTACCCTTGAGAAAATATGAGAGTTATGACCATAATCTGTCTCATAAACAGATAGACATAAATGTGATGGGGACTTGTTATGTATGATGCAATTTCAATTTTTAGAAATCACAATTGAGATGGCTTCACAGGCCATTGGCCCCGCCACCTTTCCAATGAAAAAGATGCCAATGAAGCTAAGATCTTCAGTTTTGATTAAAAAACATACGGTAATCACTAGTATGTTCCTTGTTTATTCTAAATTAAGCCTGTCTCCTAGAAGATATGTTTCTCGGCATGTTTCCACATTCTATACATCATTCTAAATTATTTCTAGCCATTCACACAGGTTGATTTTATATAGCCTATCTAACACTTATTCACAGGGAATAAAAAGGAAGATACATCTTGCTTAGGATTAACTAATATGGAGTCTCAGACTTCATATAACCACAGAATCTCACCAGCTCTAACACCAAGAATAAAACTTAAAAAATATATAGAATGGATTTCTATTGCTGTTCTCATTGGGAATTTTCTACATTTTTCTAAAATAATGCTGAATAGGCATTCTAGTGTTAATGAACGAATCCCTAATCATGAAGATGCCACCAGGAAGGGCCATGTTTCATTCTGGGTTATCTAGCCTTCTTATAAGTTGGAACCATCTGGGAGGCATCTAACAAGAATGTGTGAAATTCAGGTAGCTTACAATGGAGAGAAATGGGACATTGCTGTGTAGTGGTAGAATTCTAACCCTTCATATTGGAGACTCACGTTCAATTCCTGGTCAAGGCACCTCATGTATAACTAGCAACTGTCAGTGGAGGCTATGTAAAACAACAACAAAATTTAAAACTAACAATAATAAAATACTAAGTAAATTAATCTCATTTAAATTATTATATTTAGTCTCCAAGTTTTCAGACTAACTATTGACTCCTGTAAGAGAAGTTTCCAAACAGTTTATGGAAAAATATAATTAGAAAAATGATATTTTCCTACATATTTTTTAAGCCATCCATACACTCACTCTCTATGGGGACCAAAGTACTGTGCACTCTTATGAAGATTGAGGTAGCCCAAATATCACAATCCTATTAGAAGAAAGAAAACATCAATTCAAGGGATTGCAAAAGATCTTGCTGTATGGAGCCTGGAATTACATGAAAAGATATATTTTAAGAGTTATTTCCTATTCAAAGAAGTCTTGCTGCATTGTTAAATTCCACCATACTGAGGGCTTTGGTTCTTTGCATTTGTGTTTTCAGATCTTACTTATTACTGCTAGGCTGAGATGGGCTGAAGGAAGCTGGGAAGGGAGAGTCTGGGCCACAGTTCAGAAAGGAGACATTTGCAAAGAGGGGAATACTTCCAGCTTTATGCCTACATTTGTGAAGGACTTTTAACTTTTCAAAACACTTTGATTTCTTTCTTCTCTTTTGTGGTTGGTAACAAGTCGTTGGGCCCTCAGTAAAGCCAAAACCTAGAGCTATAAAGCTCCTAGATAATAAAAAAATCTATTGCTGCCTACTTGTTCCACCTCCAAAAATATTCAGAATAATTTAGATACTGTGGCTATTTATAACAGCATTTTCACTCATGGAGTATTCACCCTGTGTGAGATGCATGCATAAATCATATATATTTTATAGTTTTAAAGCAACTCTTTAAAGTAAATATATTTGCTTATTTTGTTTTACAGATCAGTGTTTTGTGCAAGGTCGCATAGTTAAATTTTGGATTTGAATGCAGACATTTAACAGCAAATCCCGTGGGAAATTACTTTTCTATGGTGTCAAACGCTGAATTCTAAGCTTGGAAATCAACAAGGGATTCAGAAACCAGGGGCAGTTTTACTCTGAGATGAAAGCACAGGAGAGATCTTCAGAGAGAAAGTAACATCTCACAGTTAGAGTGGATTTAAGTGGCTAAAGACAGTTAAAGAGCCACAAAACAAAGAGGTTAGAGATGGAGAGAAAGGTGTTTGTAATGCTTCTTTCCAAAAAAATCCCAGCCTAGTGAAACCTGTAGAGAAGAAGAAAATAGTAGTGGGCAGGGTTCTAGCTGTCTGTGTGGTTAAGGCATAAAAGGAAGGAGTCTCATTTAAAATAGAACTGGTTTCTGTAGCCTCTGATCTCAGTCACGTAGATCTTGGACCTTGCCATCCGGCAGCCATTTAGGAAACAATAAACACATAACCGTGGAAATGACAAGTAAGGAGGTGGGTCAGAATTGGTGGGTGTTTTAGAACTACCATGGCTGAGGGTAGTAAAGAAATCATTGTTGTTAGGTGCCTGAAGTTACCTCCAGATTGATGGTTCGTCCATAATAGAACGAGACAGAACGGTACCCAGAAATGAGCCCTTCTCCTGGCCCATTCCTCTCATCAGTTGTGTGTTGGACTCTTGTATTCCATATCACTTTCACTTTCTGATTTTTCTAATTAAGACTACCAGACTTTAGTTCATAGTTCAGTTTAGTCAGGAAGCTCTGTGGAAACCTGTTCTGCACTGTAGCAAAACACAAGCCACTTCTGAACAGCGTGGTGCCTGTACGGTGTGTTGGGTTTGTTTGTCCTGTCAGGAGTTGAGAATTCTACCACTGCACACCCACACTAGTTAAGGGAATACCCACCTATGGGGTAACAAATAGAACAAAAGAGAAATCCCATTTTTGAAACAAAGAAACGTTTCTCCACTGACTTGTTGGGACTTGGTTCCTGTTATCTGGCACATTGCTTTTAGTCCTACATCTTTCATTAATCAAATTAGTATAAGTTCTTTCAATTTGTAGTGTCTGACTTAGAACAAATGGACACTAGTCCAGAAAACAAGAGGAGTCTTTGGGGGCAAAATGGATGTGGTATGTTAAGTGGTAGCTCTCGCCAGGGCATTCCAACAAGAATTAACTCTAACCTTTCGTCAGCTGATTTCAAAGCGTGCCAGTCATGTGCTTATGTTAATTTTATGATTGAAATGTAGGGGTGGAGTTTAGCCTGTTAATCTGGAGATGGCCATCGAGTAGCCAATGAGGCCTCTGTGTGAGCATGGCTTTATCCTGAGACTTCTGGGAAATCTCGTAATATTTCCCTTGTGAAGATTATCTTCCCCAGTTGTTGGGAGTTAGTCTCAGAGACAATTAAACATGGTCAAGACAAGCTGACAGCGTTCAAGAAGCTGGAGGAGCCGGTGGAGAGACCACACAACTTTGCCCTCATGGAGCCAGACCTCTGAAGCTGGGGTGGCCACATGGAGACCTCTGCCAGCGATGAGTTGCTTCTGCTATTGATGGACCCTGAGCCCTGGAGGCAAGGTACCCTGCCAGCACCGGGATTCTGCTTCCACTGGCCTGTGACTTCATGAGTCGGAAGAAGACTTCATAGACTGATTTGGGGCAGATTTGGTTAATATCTGACTTATGACTGTGAGCTGGACTGGGCTGGGATGTTTTCTCAATGTCCTGTTCCTCTTGAATATAAACCCATTCCTTATATCCATATGCATGTCTTTGAAATTTGTTCCTCTAGTCTACCCGGTCTAACACACAAAGCATCTGACAAAGGGAGCCATTTGAGGTTTTCTGCTTCTCCTAATTTGGAATTTGTGTCTTTTATTTTATGTGCATGTTCTTACATTGTATTTATGCCTTAAGACTGCACTCCAGTCTCACACTGTGCTTCGGTAAGCTTTTGCCACATTTGATTCAGTCTATCCATCAATTACTTCATTTTACTTCTTTCTTTTTTGTTACATATTAATTTATCTCTCTATAAAGAAGTATGGCCAGAGTACTCCTTACATCAGTGGTTCTCAACCTTCCTAATGTTGCGACCCTTCAATACAATTCTTCATGCTTTGGTGACCCCCAAACATAAAATTATTTTTGTTGCTACTTCATAACTGGAATTGTGCTACTATTATAAATCAGGCAACCCCTTTCAAAGGGTTATTCAACTCCTAAATGGGGTTGACCCCATTTGAGACCCACATGTTGAGAACAGCTCTCTTAGGGGCAAGAATATTAAGACTTCTTCTTACGTAAGTTGGACATGTTGTCAGAAGAGACCAGTCTCTGGAGAAATCCATTATGGTTTCTAAAGTAGAGGGGTGGTGAAGAGGTGGAGAGCCCTCAATGAGATGAATGGATCCTGGCTATAGCAATGAGTTCAAGCATAGCAATGATGATGGTGATGGGATATGTCCGGGCAGTGTTTCATCTGTTAGGCATAAGATCTCTTATGGGTGAGAACACACTAGTTGTCATCTAAAAGCAACAGCATCCACTACAGCTTCTCATCTCTCTGAGAAGATCATGAATGTCGTGGTTAGAACTCAAGTCTATGTTGCTTCTGTAGATTAACCTTTCTAACCATGACTATCAGCTTTAAGAAGTATGTACAAATTTTGAATGGTACTTGGACTGAGGAGTAACTCTGATTTTCCAAAAGGAAATATTTAAACTCCATAGAAAATCACTCCACTTCAGATTAGTAGTTGGGAAAGAGAACAACTGTGGTCATAATTATTTATGTTCGGTTGATTCAACCAATGGGATAAAATATGTGTTGGATCTCAGGTCTTTAGGGTCACTCCCAAGCCACCTACATACCAACACTCCCCTGGTACTGCTGCGATGTAATTTCCCCCAAAATCTCTTCTTATCCATCTCAAATAATGTAGAAGTGGCATTTTCTTTGGAAGCATACATTCAAATTGCATCTATTTGGTTTTGATATTTGTATCATGCCTTATATCTGGGAATGTATTCTCTTTAGGAAAACAGAGCATCTTTTATTACAGGGTAAGGGTGATCATACATTATCTAGAGTTGAATGAATGTCAGTAAATTAGAGCCATTCTAGCATATTCAATTATGTTTTACCATTCAAGTTCTTAAGGCCTTGTTTTTATGAGTTTTAGAAATTGGGACTCAGTAAGAACATGGGCTTTTCTGCCATAGCGATCTAACTTTGTGAACAAACAGTGCTATTTATGAGCTCTGTGTGCTTTCAAAAGTTACCTACCTATCTACCTTTCCTACATAGAAACTGCCTGATTTCTCAATCCATAATTATAATTCCTCCTTTTAAAGTCATATACATAGAAAATGTCTGGTGTGAAAGGACATAGATTCTTATGTCTCTTTCCTACTTACCCAGGTATTCTGTGATGAAACATACCAAGTCAGATGTTTTCCACAAAGCTAAGGTAGAAAGGAGAGGGGAGGGGATAGTTTGGTGGGTTGAAATTATGTGTGAAAACTACCTACCAACACAGGTCAAACAAATAAGCTAACCACATATGTTTTGTTCTTTTCTGATTAAAATGTGTTTGCTCTTTCTTTGTTAAAAATCATTTTCTTGTGATAAGTGCAACTCTTATAATAATACAACAATTGAGTCAGGCATGTTTGTACATATCTTGCCCTCATTATTTTCTAGATATTTATTTCTATTGTGGCCTTGGTATCAGCTCTTTTCCCCCCTTAGCCCTCCCCTTCAAAGCTCATAACTCCCTGATAGATTGTACATTCTCTTAACTTCTATTGAGTGGAAGGCAAGTATTGTTTTAAGCAGTGGGAGTTTTTGAAAAGTCACTTAAACATGGAAAAGCAAGAAACTTGTAAAAAGTACTTCAGAGATTAATTAGCCTACATATTTACCTATAGTTGACATTTATAGAGGGTAGCATCTAGTCAATTCATAGATCACAAGACCAGAAAAGGACTAAGATTAGGTAAAATTTTGACCTCAATCTGGAAAATATTCCAGAAACATAAACTCTTCATTTTTTCTTATGCGTCAAAGGCAGGGAGACATGACCATGGTGTCTGTGATTGATAAAAGATTGGCAAACCAAAACTCAGGCGATAAGTACTGAATTTGCATGAGATGATATGGTTACCACATTTTATTAACTAGAATTTATATGACTAAATATGACTAATTAGCCCTTCCTTGAAATGTCATTGTCAATGGAATATGAACCACCCCCAAGATTTCTGTTAGTTCAATTCTTAGAATTTCTTAGGCAAAATAGTTCTAAATGTCCACTCACTACTCTAATAAAAGACCAAAAATGTTTATAATTACAGAGAACACTGGGACTTTTTATACAAAACTAATTTTCTGGATAATTGTCATATTGTTTTCATTCATCCTAATTGGGCGGCAAATGGAAGGTTGCATACTAAATTACAGGGGACTATGTGAATAGTTTGAGGTGACTAAATATTTGCCAAAAGGAGTCATGATAGCTAAAATATACAGTAACTCTTTTTTCAGAAATTAAATCATTTTTATCCTTGCATCTGAGAGTTCTGCTCACCAGCTGTCAGTTTCTCCAGGAATTATCTCAATAGAAGAGAGCCATCCAATCCAAAGTTGCATCCTCTTAATTGGGTGACCCTTGTCTAATTACTAAGACTGTGTGGCATATCAAAACCAGCTCGCGCTCTCTCCAACTTGCGATCACTCGCAAGGGTCATCATAATGGATTCAATTGACCTCTCATTTAGCTGGCTGCTTACTTGAAGACAATATTTTAAGACTCCAGACACTATTTTAATCGAGGTCAACTGAATCCATATAGAGGAAGCACACTATTGTGAGTCCCAGAAGGATCACAAAGCATATAATCTGAAGTCGAAAGAGTGATTTGTATCAGAACCTAATGTCTGAGAATCTGGTTTGCAGAAAGCTATTGGTGACAGTGGGAGCCCAAGATTCATTGTTAGAACTATACAGGAAATAAACCTCCAGTAAACTCTATCAACATTTTATGGATAGAAGGAAAGAGGTCAGTAAATGGAGTACATACATGAGTGGAGTATAAAAGATCAAAGGCACATGATCTATTGTGAATTATAGTGCTCACTGTGGTAAGATTAGGTCTGTCCTAGTTCGAGGATATTTAATTAGTACAATTATCACTCACCTTTTATACACCAATCACTGAAGCTCACTCACTGCTCTCAAGTCAGCTCTAACTCATAGAAAGCCAATAGCACAGGGTCAAACCATCCTTGCATTCATGAGATGGTAAATCTCATAAATCTTTCTGGGAGTAGAAAGCCTTATCTTTCTCATAGGAGCAGGTGGTGGCTTTAACATGGCAATACCATTGTTCCTTTATTAAAGCTAGTGAGAAAGAAACAGAAGAATTCTACCAAATCTGCAATCAAAATTCATTGATAAATATTGAGGACTGGAATAAAAGTTTAGAAATAAGATGAAGGAAAAATAGTCAGAAAATATGGTCCTAGTGATTCTGATAGTTTGATTTATTGTTCCACCCTAGCTGAAGAGCTTGTGGGATTACTTGAAGGGCAGTTTAATTGAAGGGTAGAGATTAAATGGCTTGGCGATTCTCACCTCTATTGTCCCTTGCTCATGCATGGTGGTACAAGTTGTGACTGCCTTTAATGACTAGGCTCACTTCCTGCAAGATGTTATTGAGGATAAGCCACATTGACCTACCCCGATGCATTCCTGGGTGCTGGAGAAGCTGCTTGGAGAACCCTGCCAGTGCTGAGATGCTTACATGCTCATGATTTGGCTTTCCTTCTGTATTTGGCATCATTGCATGTGTTTAAGGAATTTGAGGAGGACTTTGTAGATTGGTGTCGAACATATGGGCTAATGATGGGCTAATGGTTTGGAATTGACTGGGTTTGTATGCTTTCTTAATGTACACTTACCTTTTATATAAAATCATCTCTTATTCACATATGAGTTTCTGTGAATTTGTTTCTCTAATCTACACAGACTTATAGTGATAAAAATCAAACTAGATATTGCATGCTAGAATTTTATAAGACTCAAGACTTGTTCATAGCAAATACTTTTCTTCAAAGAGAAAAATGATTACTGAAAACTTGTCTTTCTACAGCTAGACTATACATAAACTAAATCAAATATAACTGGGAAGAGATAATGCAGCTAAAACCAAAATAGGAGATGACTATGGAACAAGCCAGACCATCTATCACTCATGTGTAAGTTCATGTTCAAGGAGAATAAAATTATTAAAAGTTCACAAGAGCCAAAATATGACCTTAAGTCTATCCCACCTTAATTTCAAGTATATTTCAAGAAAATATTTGAAATATTGAACACTAATGACAGAAGATCTGATGAGCTGTTAGAGAATATTAAGATTACCTTCACAAAGTAAGTTTGACATTAAAAAGACAGGACAGTAGGAAAAGGTCAAAATGGATGGCAGAAGAGACTCTGAAACTTGATTTTCATCACACTGTAGATAAAGCTAAAAGAAGAAAGGATGAAGTCAAGAAGATGAATGGAAAATTTCAAAGGGTAGCTTGCGTAAACAAAGCCAAAAATTATAGTTAAATGTTCACAGCCCTATAATTATCAAACAAACAAACAAGAACACACATAGCATACTTAAATTGAAAGTACTCAAAAAAATTAAACCATATGTTACATTCTTGAAAGATTCCATGGGCAAAATGTTGAATAGTGCAGAGGCATCAAAGGAAGATGAAAAATGCACATAGTTCTGTACCAAAAAGAACTAGTTGACACCAGACCATTTCAGATGATAGCATATGAGCAAGGACCTAAGATACTGAAGCAAGAAGTTCCAAGTTGTACTGAAAATATTAACTAAAAACAAGGCTACAGGAATTGATTTTAAGGAATTCTTGTGGTGCTCTCAGTGAAACCTTGATTACTAATTTCAAGATTGTCAGTTCAAACCCACAAGTTGCACTTTGGAAGGTAGATTATTCTAGCTGATCCTATAACTGTAAATAACCTCCCCTACTTTATATAGGGTATGTATGAGACTAAATTGACTTAATGGCTATGGGTTTTTGTTTTGTGTCCTGCAATCAAGAGACAGATTTAGAAAAATGTTGGTATCCTCTGTCAAATTGATATTTTTATATTGTCTCAATTGTTTCTATAAATATTTTAATTTGGGGCTGAGTAGACTATATTTTGGAAATGATAAAGTTGTGGTAGCTACATTTTTTTTAGAAAATAAAAAAAAATAGAGATGATTTGCATGTTGTGCTGCTCATGAGATGAATAGAGGAAGAATTATCTTGAGATCCTGTCAATATTTTTTGTTAGATTGTTAATTTTCTATAATATATCTAGACTAAGAGAGCTTGGCACTCTACAACTGGCCTATAAAAATATAAAGAATTAGGACAACTGTTCTGTTCAATTGGGACCTCCACTGCTATACCCACAGGAACTTCCTAATTGATATATGTTCCAATTAGTTTGAAAGTGAGAAAGAAAACCCTAGCTATTTTGAAATGAGAAACTTTCCTAGTTCTCATACACTAAACAGACTTGCTGCCATAGCCTAGAGTATTGCAGTTCCCTCTGGAGCTGAATTGGCCCAAATAAACCTCCAACACTTGAAGCAACATAAATAAGAATTCTTGGACATCTATGTTTTCAATAAATGGAGGTTGTGGCAGGAAGAAAATTAATAGTTACCAAAAAAAAGTAAACTTATGCTCAGTTTCACCTGCTAGCAAAGTAGTCAAGCTATTAATGTTTCTCAAAGTTTGTATCAACCTAACTTAACAGTACACTCATATCTAAATGTCTAGTAGTTATCTTTTCTTGGTTCAATTCATTACAGAGTTTACATTCAGAAGGTTGTGAATGAAGCAATTAATTGTCAAATAAGGTGTTACAAAATTAAGTCAAATGCCATTTAAGAAATTTTGGGGGGATTTTAAAGGCTTAAATGAGAAATCCATGGTTATGCATGTTCATATTTGTTTCTCTGGATAGAGATGAGATTTTGCCTGGAGATGAAAGGGTTGAACATCTCAATATGCAAGGAGTATCTCAATTATAGGTATTCAGAGGGGTTCGCCATTCATGCACAACCATAGGTAAGTTTATCGTGGTTAGATATAAACTTCAAACTTGATTCATTAAGGAAATACCTTTTGTCTTTCTTTCTCACATTTGCTGCCTTAGAAAGAAAAAAGTGATCCCATGTGTGTGAATGTGTGTGTGTCACATACACACATTCACACCCACGTCCACTTTTTTTAAGTGTGTTATTGTTCGAAGTGTCCTTGTTTGTCACAAACCTCCAATCCATTTCAGTTTCACTTTCCTCCTTTTCCCTTTAAGGTGCTCAGACCACTGTTTAGGTTTGAGGGCTAAGGAATCTAGAGGGACACATGGCCACTTTTATATTGGTTGAAGACAAATCATCTGTGATGTGAAGAAAAAGTGTCAAGTGCAGGTGCTAGGTTGAATGGACTTCATGTTTTTTCCAATGTTGATTGAGGGAAAAATGGACTTTTATTGTGAATTAGATGAAGGATTGCAGAGCAAATCGTCAGACTTTTTCTTTTTTTTGGAGACATCGCTGGGATATGAACCAAATCACCAGTTTCACATTCCATGCTGCATACATATTTTGCCTTAATCTATACATTACAGCATCTGCAATTGAACATCACTTTTCTGACTTTTTCTGCATGTTTTCTGTTTTGATTCCTCCTCCTTCTTTCCTAACCAGCTGACCTTTGTCTTCTGGTAAGTGCTGTCATTTTCATCTTGAATGGTTGATTATTCTAACATGGAAGCAGGATCAGTTCCAGATCTGAAGGGTGACTAAGACCTATCGTCTGGCCTCTTCCAGTCTGTTTCCTCTCTCTTTTAAAAAAAACATTTATTAAGTCTTAAATGGTGCAAGGAGCAGAGTACGTCGGAGACATCACCTAGATGAGGAAGACCATTAGCACAAGATCATAATGGAGTCCAGCAGCAAGTCAAGCAGGATTTGCTGTGATAGATGGCTTTCAAAAGAACATGGGAGGTCAGAGAAAACTAGTAACAGGTCAAGGTAACATAGTAACTGATATGACTCCCAGAGCTGGAGCAGAGCCAGGGTTGGAATATTGCATTGTTTAAGGAAGTGGAGCTTGCAACCTTGGTTCTAAGCCTTCCCAAAGGCAGTCAGGGCATGACTCATGATTATTGAACCTTCCAGTGTGGGGCCCTTCCTCAAGAATATACACAGGTAATCTTTTTGTGAAATTAACCCTCCCTAGGTGAATCAATAGACTACCAATATTGATTAAGAAAGAAAAAAGTGAATTACATTTGACAATTTAGTGACTAGCATGAAGGAAGAAAGAAACACAGAAGTCTAGGAAGGTCAAGGAACACACATGGAACTCAAAAAGTAGGCTGCCGGTGTGACTTCAATAAAGGAAGAGTGGATGGTTTTCAAGAGAGGTGGCTGGTTCTTTTAAAGGGGTGTGCGAAAGAAAGTATTTGACCAAGAGGCATACTTTTGTTAGCTGACAGATTACCTTTCAAGTAGAAAAAATGTGTCACTCTCAGCACACATAATTGACACTAGTGTGCACTCTTTCCATTGCTAACAAATGCTTTACTTCATCTGAATCAGTACCTGACCTATTGTTGAATGTAAAAATAAGCTACCTGGCTAGTTCAAAAGACTTTTTTCAGGACTCAATCAGACTATGATGTCTATTCCATATGAAAATACTTTTGAGCCATAGAAGCAAATACTTTCAGGCACCAATTAGAGGGTGGTGTCTCAGGCCAATCAGTTTACATTTACTTAGTAAGCATTTGAGAAGATTTTCAATGAACATGGCGTTCTAATCTATTCTGGGGATACAAGCTAAGTGAAAAACTTCTCCAAGCTAAAATGTTGTTGATCATACAGAGATTATACCTCATACAAAAGGAGCTTCAAATAAAAATGGAATTAAAGAGTAATGGATGCCCAAAGCCAAAATAGAATTTAGTGCAATAGATGAAAAATCTGCTAGAGCAAAGAAAAGAATATAATCGATTCTCTCTGAAAAGAAACTAAGGAGCACAACACAATTAATTTGAGCTGTTTCTGGAAGGATGAAATACTGCAATAGTTAGAAAAGAGGTAAAAATAATTCAAAGCAGAATTGGACATATTTTCAAGTTTTAATCGCATTTATGTATTATTTTTAGGTGCCTTTGAATCAGCACTGATTCAAAGTGAACCATATGTGTTAATTTGTGTTGACTAGAGGAACAAATGCAGGGACACTCATTTGTAAGACAGAACTTGATATCAAAGAGCAATTAAACATTACAAAAACATCCTAGCATAGTTCAAATCAAGTCCATAAGTCCAATATTGTGTCATATGTCAATACTAGTGCATAAATTCCTCTTTAGACTTATGCAGTCATGCAATGATGTCAAATACTGGAAGTTCACAGGCCAGAGGGTGGGAAATCTTGTGAATGTAGGGGTGGTAGTAGCATCACAATACTTGGATGTGTCTCCATATGGCTCCTCCAGTTTCAGGCTCTGGCTGCATCAGTATAGCTACATGTGACTCGTCAGCAGAAAGACATGAAGCAGAGAGAGTGTGTTCCACCTCTAGGGAGGAAGATAGGAGTTTCCAGAAT